>JBBPFJ010000730.1:31200-55575 GCA_037975025.1 Excoecaria agallocha | reverse complement strand
CGGCACAAGTTGAGTCGACATTGGCTAGCTCTGTAATGAGTCAGCACATCTTTTACTTTGTCACGATTTGACACATCAAGGCACGAGTCGGCATAACTAGTCCTTGTAATGCATCGACACATAAGGGCACGAGTTGGCATAAGCTTTACTCCTTCCTTTAATTCTTTAATCCAAAGCACCCAATTAGACTTCAAATCATTCAATTAGACAAAAAGAGCCTATAAAAACAAAAAAAAACATAAAAGTAAAACATAACACAATAAAATTAACAAAACAAATGCATAAAACCGACAAAATGAGATACAATTAGTCAAAATAGCTATACTATATTGCATGATATCATGATAGATGTGAGAGAGTAGGTAATATTTCTAGAAGAGATGAAATGCCATTGACTAATATGCTTGAAATTAAATTATTTGATGCATGGGGTATGGATTTTATGGGACCTTTCCCTACTTTCTATAGGATTGAATATATTTTAATGGTTGTGGGTTATGTTAGTAAGTGGGTAGAAGTAATAGCCACTAGAATTTTTGATGCTAAAGTAGTATTGGAATTTTTAAGGAAAAATATTTTCATCCAGTATGGAGAACCCAGACCTATCATTAGTGATAGTGGCAAACACTTTGTCAACCATCAACTTAAGGTTTTATTGAGGAAGTTTGGTGTTAGACACAAAATAGCCACCCTATATCATACACAAGCAAATGGTCAAGTAGAGGTGTTAAACTATGAACTTAAGGTTGTATTAGAAAACACTATCAATGTTTCTAAAAAATATTGGTCTTTAAAGCATGATGATGCATTATAGGTATACCATTTTGCATTTAAGACACCAATAAGAATGTCACCTTTTTTATTGGTTTACGAGAAGTCATGTCATTTGCCTATTGAGTTAGAACATATAGCTTATTGGGCGATAAAGTTTTTAAAAGTTAATCTTCATAGTGTAAGAAAATAAAGAGCTTTATAGCTTAATGAACTTGATGAGTTTCATTTTTGGTTTTATAATCAATCTAAGAAATACAAAGAAAAGATAAAATGATGGTATGATAAAAAGCTACATCCCAAGGAATTCATACTCAGAATGAAAGTGTTATTGTATAATAGTCATTTGAGACTATTTTTAAGAAAGTTGAAATCATACTAGAAAGGACTATTTAAAGTGGTTAAAGTTATAAAGTATGGAGTTGTTACAATCAAACATCTAAATGATAACAAGGAGTTCAAGGTGAATGGCCACTATCTTAAGCTATACTTTGAATTCAGTTTTGAGGTAACTTCGGTGGTAATTACATTGATGGATGTAGAGTAAGTGCCTAAAAGTCAAGCTGATGACTTGCTAAACTCAGAACTATCTTTTTCTAAACTTTCACTTTCCAATTTTGTTTCAATTTTTATTTGCTTACTTTGAATTTTTAGTGTTATTTTTTATAGTGTTTTTGCTAATTTCTATGGTTCATAGGTGTTTAAAATTGTTCTTACTTTGTTAGAGTTAAATTGGATGTTTAGGAGTTGTTAGAATGTAGGATTCACACTTAAAATTTTTCAGAATTAGAGAGGGTCGCGGTGGTGAGGAAATCATTCTAGCCATGACCATTGAATTTCATTGATGCATTTGAGTCTAAAATGGTTTGTCACAGTAGGAACCATTATGTTTCAGTTATGACCATTAGGTTCTTTTTCTACCTTTTAGTCCAGAACCATTGGTCACGGTGAGGACAAATTCATCCCAATTGTGACCATTAAAGAGTTTTCATACTTTTAGCCTAGACATGTGTCATGATGGACATGAATGTGTTCTAGCCATGACCATTAAAAAATCAAAATGCGCATTTTAAACAAATATATGTGTCATGGTTGTAACGCATGTGTTATAGTCGTGACCCTAGGGGTTTTCAATCTCGAAATCTATAAATTCCTCTCATTTTTTCATCCTCTCACAGCTTTTCTCTCCATTTTATCTCTACACTCTTATTTGCTGCAATTGCTCCTTCATTTCCTTTGCACTTCATGTGGCTTCATAACCCCAACCAGTAATTTTTTCTTACAATTGTTTCATTATTTTTTTATTATCTCTCATTTCTTTTCTCTTAAGTTTTATGAGATTGCTTATGGTGGTTTTTTTTTACATGTTTTGAGCATTGTTATTTTCCCTTGTTCTTGGTATTCTTCTAGTTGGTTGGCTATTTTATAGTGCATTTAATATTTTATTTATTTGCTATAATGTTGTCATATGCATTTACAGTTAAATTTCTTGAGCTTCCTTGCACATTATTTGATTTTAAAGCTTTATATGTGCAATGAGATCACATTTACTTTGATTTAAAATATTGCACATAACATGTTTGATAAAATTTTTGAAATAGATCTTTTGTCACACCCTTGTCGGAACAGTTCTTTTCGATACGAAACTTAGCCGAAAATGGTAATTTTTTTTCTGAACAAAATACTTTTACATTAATTCCAGAATCATTCAACAGTCTTGTAAACAACTAAAACATATTCAAAAATAATTTCATGCCAAAAGCTTACATTAAACACTCATCCATCAACAATCAAAAATATAATCAAATTACAGTTTAGTCTTTTACCTTAATAGACTAAGTATATACATGCCAAAATATAATTCAGTCTTATAAAAAATCTTCTCTTCCAATCTGGCTCCATTATATACTATGCTCCTGCAACATTTCATATCCTGCACGCAGTAAACACTACGTGCTGAGCACTAAATATGCCTAGTGGTGACTGCTAATCCAAGAATTTCCCAAAACAAAGCATAATTACATAATTTATGCTACTAGTATTCTTATTTCACTTAACATTTTCTCTTACTTTGATTAATATTAATTTATTATTAATTCACACTTTGGTGGTCATTGTTCTTTTGTTTTCAATTTTACATCTTTACTTTACACTATCTTCTAAGATGAATCGTTATCAGATTTACTTTTACCTTACTTTATTCTTTACTATAACTTTTACGTTTATCATTATTTTCGTCTTATCTTTTAGCCATAACAATTTAATTATCATTTTATTTAGCAATGTGTATTGGTACTCGTGTCTTTATTAGTACCAAAATAACTATTTTTAATTCTTGATTTACTATTCAATTATTCAATCTGTATTCTAATTATACTTCTCGCTATCTTTTCTTTTACTTTACTTTAACTTTTAACTAATAAATACATCACTATTTAAAAGCTTATAAGCTTTAATGCAAAGTGATACAACTATTTTGGGACACTTTGCAGTCAGAACTTTCTTTCTTTTTTTCTTTTATACCTTTACTTATGTTCAAATATTTACTTAATATCTATGTCTTTTACTTTTTCCTCTTTCAACAATTATGCCCTTTTTTCGTTTTACTTTTCTTTCAGAAATACCTTACTTAAGCATTAAGTTTCACTTAATGTCATTACTATCACTTTTTGACATTAAATAGGAAATTAATATTATTTTCCAAAATTATCACTATTCACGATAGTAATTGGTACAGAAAATACCAATTAGTTAGATTTATCTTTCTCATGTAAAACAAAATGCATTTAAATTATTTTTTATTATAAAAGCTTAACTTAATCTTTATTTTACATTTTATTCTTATAAAATCTCTTTTTTTCTTTTTCTTATTCATTACATTTTTCGGAAACCTTTACAGATTTATTTCAACTTTGCATTTTCTTTCAAACGAATTGTTTTTCGTTATAACTTTTATATTCAATTCACTTAAACAATACTGATTTATTCATTTCGATGCACTCCTAGTGCAATGTAACAGGATTCTCAAAAGGATACTCTGGACTGGACCCAAAGGTCCCATTGAACAGATAGAGAAATGATCTCGAAAGATCAAGTCTCACAGAGCAGAAAATAGATACACTTTCACTTTCACTGAAGCTATGGAGATCAAAGATCCCACCCATAGCAAAGCAAGTTACCATGACTTGTACCACGGTACAGAAGTGTCCCTATGGCTAGCCAATTATATCCAAACAAGAATAACAGCACCTGCTTATTGTTAAGGGCAAAATAATCACTCATATTTGCAATTATTTTTAAACATTTAAAAATCTTTAATTTCTTTCTTTTATTTATTACTACACTTTATTCTAATCAAATGCACTCTTTTGTGTCTTTGACTATTCAATAAATTTTTGTCCTTTTATTTACTTTCTCTTTTTCAGTCACTTTTGTGAATTATTCTTCGATAATTCACTCAGATACTTAAGCTTTTCAGTCTTTTATACAGATTATAAATTATAAATTATGGCATTATAATTCACAATTTTCTTTTATTCTTTTTGTATAATTTTTTGCGAATTATTTTTCAATACTTCTAACCTTGACTTTTTACACTTTATTTTTCTTTTTGTTCAAAAATTTTTAATTATTCGCTAAGCCGACTTTTATTTTGTCAACAAAATATTTTATAGTCTTTCACTATTTTAATACTTTTCATTGACTAATTAATTTGATAATTTAGTTACACCTTTATTTTAACACTTTTTATGCAATTCGGAATTCTATTAGTATAATTTATTATTTAATGCCTCGAAAAAATGCATAATTTTACTTTTTTATTGAATTATTCATTTTAAATACATAATTACAATTTTGCCATTATAATCATTTATGTTCTTTCTTATTATACAATTTCTTTTATTATTCATCGTTTATTCTTTATTTTACCATTTTCGAGTAAAATTATATTTTAGTCCCCATACCATGAAATTTTTATCTTTTGACATTGTTAGGTCTCCAAAATTACCATTTTTACCTTTGTTAACTATTTTTTACTTGTTTTTACTCATTAATTACCCACTTTGGCAAAATTATCATTTTGCCCCAAAACTTTTATTTTTTTTTCATTTGAGTCCCCTTTTCCATTTAAAACTTTATTTTTATCTTTCTTTTCACTTACTTATCAATTTATTTCCATCATTTTCCCCCATTTTATGAATTATTTACCAATAATTCATTATTCTTATTATTTTCATGACTTAATAATCATTTCAAAAAATTCATCGGTTGACTTTTTACTTCTTGTCATTGACATTAATTTAATTTCATATTAATTCATCACTTTAGTCATTTTTATACAATTATGCATTAATATTTCAATTATTTTTATTATGCATATTAACATTAAATTCTAAATAAAATCACAATAATTCTAATAAAAGCCAATAAAATTTAATTAAGCATTATTTATTAGTTATTATCATTTTTCATCAAAACAATCATTTAATTCATTATAAATCATAATTTTCATTCAAAAAATACACTATACATAACTTTAAAAATTTTCAATAAATTTTTAATTATTCTCTAAAACTTCATAGACATTTATTATCATGTCTGCTATTATTTTAAGCTAACATAAATTAATTATTTGCATTTTCTCATTATTTTCTTTACCTATCATTTTTGGCCACCAATATTTTTCATCTTAAAAATTTTCTTTCTTCCATTAAAGCCTTCATTTCATCTTCTCTCATGCTTAATTTCATTTACCATAACATAATTTCATTAATTAATAACTTTAAACATTTTTAACCTAGTTACATCAAGGGAATTAATTCACAAAAAAGGAAACCAATGGATTTTGTAGTCACTTACCTTTTTATCAAGCTTTAGCTTCCTTAAGCTTTATATTTTTTCACTTAACACAAAGCAAAACTTCATTCTTCATCACCTTCTCTCTTGGCCGAATTTTTCCTTCTACAAAACACCATGATTTTATTCTTTTTAGCTCAAAGTAACATCAAATTCAACCTCTATGCTTCTAAAACTATGAGAAAACACTAAAAAATCAATTAAAATCACTTAATTTTCTTAAGTTCCATCTTACCTCTTTTTCTTTCTTCACTTGATTTCTTGCCTTCCTTTGCTCAAATCACTTGATGGAGGCCACTAGGGTGATCTAGAGAGATAGAAATTCATCTTTTATGTTGGATTTTATAGGAAATTTGGAGTGAAAGAAAAAGAAATCAAAGAGAGAAAAAGGAGGAAGGTGGTTCGGCCACCATAAGAGGGAGAAGGAGCTGGAGTTTTCTAGAGCAAATCTTCATATTTTTAGCTCTATATATACCCTCTTAATTGGCCAAAATTGGGCTTAAATGAATGGGTTTTGCCCACTTAAACATTAAGCCTCATTTAGGCCTTTTTAAAGCCCAATCCAATTTCTATCTCTTCCTTACTTCAAATCACTTTAATTTTGATTCCATCATTTTTAAAACATCAAAAATAGGTAGTACATAAATTTTTGGCCCAATCGAAATCCGTTATCGATTCGATTCAACAACTGTCGGTATCACCGAAAAATTTAATTCTTGTCACCAAAATATTCTACATAAAAATTCATGCAGGCATGCAAAATCTGGCAATTTTTAGAGTTCGTTTACTATTTTTAATTATTTATGCAAATTCAAGTCTTCTTCCCTACCAAGAAAATTGACTCACTACCTTTTTCGTATTTTTGACTTTTGGAGGCCCATTTGACCTCAAATTCACTTCAAATTTCAACCCTGAGCTCACTATGACCATTATTTTCCAATGGTCCAACAAAATATTTTTGACTTTTGGGTGTCCTTTTGGGCTCGATAAATACTATTCACTATCGGAAAGCACTATTCATGACTGACCCGGTGTTGAGGCCATTACAATTCTTCCCTACTAAAAGAAATTTCGTCCTCGAAATTTACTTATATCAAAGAGTAAAGGTTATCATACTGTCATTTTATCGAACTCCCATTTACATTTGATGGTTCCAAAAATATCTTTACCAACGGAACCCACTTACGTTTAAAGCTAACCAATCTTCCTCTTTGATACTTAACAAATCCGATGATAGATTCTTTAATCACATTATTCCATTTCTAAACAAATATCATTACAAGTTAGAGCAATTCTCAAATAAGTCTAATTCTCTGCTTCCATATATCGGCACATTTAATATTTACTTACATCTGTCACATTACACTTTCAATCTGGCTTTCAGAACTAAACTTTTAATCCTGATATATATTTGGTAATGTCAAGCATTACTATCTTGGTGAACTTCAGTAAGAATCTTTTGATTTATTTACTATAACTACCACACAACATTCTCTTTTAGAACTATTATCCTTACCTATTGTACAATATCAATTTCACTTATTTTCCAACTAAACACGCCCCAACTGAAGCCAAACTTAAACTGGCTCTCACACCTTGAAAACCCAGAGCATTATCATTAATCATTTATACTTATCCTTTAGACATACAAATTTAAGTACACTTACATTATCCAAGTACTTACCATACTTCTTTAACATCTTAAAATATATCAAATAGTGATCACTAAAATCCTTTAATATGAATCTCAACAAAGATGAATGATCCTTTCCATTAGTTCATCAAGAGAGTCAGTGTGCTAACAATTTAATTGGCATGACCAACAATTCACAATGGCCATATCAAAAAAAATGAAAAACACTCTTAAGCACACTATTTCTTATCTCATTCTTAGGTTGTCTCTATGCTCATCATATCATATGTCAGTTCCATTCTATCAAGTAGGGCCTATATATGTAATATGATGCATATCAGATGCCATCAAACAATATGAAATGCTATGCAATGAATGTATGATTTCATGTATGCAGGTGGAATACTGTCACATATTCTCATATAATGTAGATATCATAACCCATCCCATTACGATGAGAAATACAATCAAATCCCCACTCCTATAAGGAAATCACTAAGAAGTATATAGTGATAGTGTAAGCTCTAGCCCCAATGCATTGTAACGAAACACTTGAAATTAATAAAATAAGACATTTGTTTTATCTATTGTATTCCTGTGCATATCAATTGATAGAACTATCCAAGAATGTTGTTTCAGTTTAAGTTATCATGTGTGAGGCACATGGTTGTAAGACCTTGAAACAAATGAGACTTCATTCTAAATATCCCTAGTCAGTCATTGTTATGGGAATAACAAATGAATTAAGACTAGTATGCTCTCTCTGATAAGTTGAGTTCTGTCTTACGGATCATAAGGACAAGAGTGTCAATCAGAGATCATAGATACATGTTTAGAACACGGTATCTGGATTAGATCCACTCATGAGAACACTACATGGTACAAGTCATAAGTGTTTCTCATATGCAAGTTTTGTATCGGAGTTCTTAGACCTGAAATCTCTATGAAACTCTTTATGAATTACTGTGTACTTTGACATACACCTAACGTGCTCGTAACATAGTGACAAGTACGGGTATGATTGGGTATGCATTGATTCATGTTAGAGAGCATGAGAGAAGTGAAGGGATTACCCCTCTTGATATGAGAGAAAATATCATCGGCCACTTGATCAGTGAACTGAGAAGTGTATGGCCATACCGAGATGAAATAATGAGTAATCATTATTTATCTGAGAGTTCAGTGTCACTGGAATATCAAGAAAGGAATTAATATATATAAGGATGACTGGTTCCATGCCTTATATTAATTCTGATATTTATGGGTAAGGGACTATGCAAAATTGCATTAGGTCACTAAATGCCATATGCATTTTCATTTAATTTGGAATGCTATAATATCTTGCTAGAGAATATATATAGCCTTTGAATTAATTTATTAATTCATTGCCAACATTAAATGGACCTATAGGATCGCACACAAAGTATTGGGCTTAAAATATTTAAATTGTGTATTGGAAATTAATTTGGACTTTTATTTAAAGTCAAATTAATGCATAAAATGGGTAAACAGATTTTTGCCTAAAACAGCTAGCTATTTTAGGCAAATCTGTAAAACCAGTTTTTTTGCCTAAAACAGCTAGCTGTTTTAGGCAAAATTGTCAAGGTGCGATTTTGCCTAAAACAACTAGCTATTTTAGGCAAATCTGTTATGCCACGATTTTGCCTAAAACAGCTAGCTGTTTTAGGCAAATCTGTGAAACGAGTTTTTTGCCTAAAATAGCTAGCTGTTTTAGGCAAATATGTTGGTCACGAGAGAAATTTGTTGGCATGTGCTAGGTTTAATTTCAATTGATTAATTATCTATGTATAATTAAGTTAATTGAGTATTAAATCCTAATTTGTATTTAATCAAAATATAAGACTTGAGAGGGAATTAAAGTAGCCAAAATTCAAACTAAAATACTAGTTGAATTTGGTAACTTATTTTACCTTAAATAAGTAAGTTTGTTTTGATTAAATGACTAATGCCATTTGAATTTAAATTCTAATGGAATTTAAATTAGGATATATCTCTTAATTAGGAAGTGATGGAGGCTGAAATTAACACTTAATTTTCGGCACTCACACTTGACCTAAATTGAGTGATATATATTAATGAATTAAATGAATAAAAGGGATGCCATTTTTGCTATTTTTCTCTCTTGGCCGAAATACTCAAGGGGAAAGAAATCTTTCTTGTTCTCTTGTGTTCTAGGGCTGAAACAGTAACCTAAAGGAAGAACAAGATCAGATCTTGTGGCTTCAAATCATTCCCATTGCCGAATACACAATCATAGAGCTAGCACTCTTGATTTTAAGCCATCTTTGCAAGTGTGTGTGTGAGAATAGAGGGAGTGGCGTAAAGGCTGTTCCTTGGCATTGGTGGTAAAGATCTAAGGTGGACATATCCTTCTTGGTTGCTGATCATCATCAAAATCAAGTTTTAAAGGCATCTAAAGTTGTAAGTTTAAAAACCCTAAAATTGCATGTTTCGATTCTAGCTTTGGATATGTATGGTATGTATGATTAAAAATTTTTTATTTTTCCGCTGTGCTATCATCACATTCATACCATGTCATATTCCATCAGTGGTATCAGAGCCTAAACATGCTTATTTTAGTGCTTTAGATGCATGAAAAAATTAATTAAAAATCGTCATTATGAAAACATGCAAATCTGAAATTTTCTGTTTTGAGTTTTTTGCATTGTTTTGGTGTAAAAACTATTTTAATTGATTAGATAGGTATTATAATTAATATGACATGTTAATATACTGTCCTAAGATTTTATTAGGGCTGGTAATGGTCGGATTTAATTATTTATACCTGATGGTACATGTTAATTATAAAACTAGGTGCTAGTTGGCATGTAAATTGCTAGTTTAACAACTAGTTTTCAAAATTAAATGTAAAAACGTTTTTGGGATGTTTGTAAGATGTTTGTAAGTGATTTTTAAAGATTAAATAATAGGTCTGGACATGTTTTAAATTTGGTTTTAATTCTGGTCCATGATAATTTAATTGATTATTTTTAAAATCACTTAAAACTATGTCTAGTTTGTGTTTGTTACATGTTTAATCAACATTGTTTGTTTTGTTTTGATTAAAATGGTAAAAACACATTTAGATTAAAATGGTACAGAATATTAAATCAATGTTTATGGACTTATTTAGATTATTAAATGACTCATAAAATTGATTTAAATGTTTGTGCATTTTATGGCATTACATAAGCATTAAACAACTAGTTTTTGTTGTTTGTTTGTTTTTGCATGAATGCCGTGTACTATATATGTGTTCTTCATGATTTTATTTTTAATTCATGTTAGCACATATTATATGTATTTTTAATGTTTATGGGCTGTATGACATAAAATTAAAAATGGCAAAATTGGAAATTATACTAGAGTTGATTTATAGCACAAATCTAACTAGTTAGTGTTTTGGGCTTTTAAGAGAACTTATTCAATAAGAGGATTTAGTCCATTGGGCTTTGGCCCAGTCCCATCACGGGGTCTTCTCTTAAAGGTTCAAGTACACAATTTCCATTAATGGGCTTGGCTAAATTAATTAAAATTGGACTTTGTTTTATCCATGAATGCTATGTATATTTATTTGCTAATTTGGTGTGATGAATGGATATGCATGGTGCATTCATGGGCCCTGGGTTTTTGTAATTAAATATGGCCTGCGAGCCATTATGTTTTATTGTAAAAGTTTCATTTATTTCTTAGAATAGAATATACTTGAAGACTTTGTAAATCAAGACGAAGCCCACCAGAGTGGAGAAGCCCAACTCGAAGATTCTTATGTAATAGTATAGAATCTTAGTTGTAGGTTTTTGGGCCCATGTTTGTCACGCTTTACTTTATACAATTATATATATATGCATGCTATGTATGGATGACAAAGCGTATGCCATGTAAGCCGTAATAAAATTAATCCCTAAAATACTAAGTCACAAAGTTGCCTTCCTAATTCGAAACATGTCAAGGCATCGATCATCGGTCACGTAGACTAGGAGTCCTAGATGCGCCCGATTATCTTTGTGAGGCATGGGTTGTGAATGTAGGTTGGACTTGATGGAATATGACATGGTATGATAATCATGATAGCACAGCGGAAAAACAAAAATTTTATCATACATACCATACATATCCAAAGATAGAATCGAAACATGCAATTTTAGGGTTATCGAACTTACAACTTTTGATGCCTTTTACAACTTTTATTCCGATGATGACCAGCAACAAAGATGGCTTTGTCCGCCTTAGATCTTGATCACCAATGCCAAGGAATAGCCTTTTGCGCCACTCTCTCTATTCTCACACACACAATTACACCGTCAGCTTAAAAACGAGATTGCTAGATATCTTTTTCGGTATTGTGTAAGGGTTATAGTTTGAAGCTACAAAACTTGATTTTGTACTTCTTTAGATTGCTATTACTGCTCAATAACACAAGAGAATGAGGAACAATCCTTTCTCCTTGTGAAAAATTGAACAAAAGAATTATGAGAGAGAGAGTTACTATTCACGAGTTACTATTCATGCCACAAAAAAAATAGGTTTAGGGTTTTATTTCTTTTAATATATATGCTTATCCTTTGGCAATTCATTAATCTGAATTCAACTATCCTAAGATAATTAATTCAAACTCTATCACTTCCTAAAGATAAGTAATATATTTTGAATTAAACTCCTTTGAATTTAAATTCAAATTTGAAATAAAACATAAGACATTTAAATAAATGAAATCACTTAATTTAAATATATAGCATGTGCTGAAATTCCTTGATTTCCCTCTTGGAATTTCGGCCACATCATTAAATATATAAGTGATTTAATTTAATTTAAATTCCTTTAGGCTTTAATATTCAATTAACTTAATTAACACAAGATAATTAATTAATTGAAATTAAACCTTATGGGCTGAATTTCTCTCTCTCATGGACCAAAGCCCAATAGCAATATTATAACCCATTACATACATTAATTTGACTTTAATTAAAAGCCCAAATTAATGTCCAATACTTAATTTAAATATTTTAAGCCCAATGCTTTGTGTGCGATCCTATAGGTCCATTTAATGTTGGCAATGAATTAATAAATTATTTCAAAGGCTATATATATTCTCTAGCAAGATATTATAGCATTCCAAATTAAATGAAAATGCATATGGCATTTGGTGACCTAATGCAATTTCGCATAGTCCCTTACCCATAAATATCAGAATTAATATAAGGCATGGAACTAGTCATCCTTATATACATTAATTCATTTCTTGATATTCCAATGACACTGAATTCTCAGATAAATAATGATTACTCATTATTTCATCTCGGTATGGCCATACACTTCTCAGTTCACTGATCAAGTGGCCGGTGATATTTTTCTCTCTTATCGAGAGGGGTAATCCCTTCACTTCTCTCATGCTCTCTAACATGAATCAGTGCATACCCAATCATACCCGTACTTGTCACTCTGTTACGAGCACGTTAGGTGTATGTCAAAGTACACAGTAATTCATAAAGAGTTTCATAGAGATTTCAGGTCTAAGAACTCCGATACAAAACTTGCATATGAGAAACACTTATGACTTGTACCATGTAGTGTTCTCATGAGCGGATCGAATCCAGATAACATGTTCTTTAACATGTATCTATGATCTCTGATTGACACTCTTGCCCTAATGATCCGTAAGACAGAACTCATAAGATCAGAGAGAGCATACTAGTCTTAATTCATTTGTTATTCCCATAACAATGACTGACTAGGGATATTTAGAATGATGTCTCATTTGTTTCAAGGTCTTACAATCCATGTGCCTCACACATGATAACTTAAACCGAAACAACACTCTTGGATAGTTTTATCAATTGATATGCACAGGAATACAAAGGATAAAACAAATGCCTCATTTTATTAATATCAAGTGTTTCGTTACAATGTATTGGGGCTAGGGCTTACACTAACAATCTCCCACTAGCACTAGTCCCAATTGGGCATAGCCCTAAGAACCGAACGCTCTCAAATGAGCTTCGTGCAGATTTGGACGTAACTGTTTCGTCAAAGGATCTGCTACATTGTCTTCACTTGATATCTTGCTAACCTTGACGTCCCCACGATCAATGATTTCTCTGATCAGGGTGGTACCTTCTGAGTATGTGTTTGGATTTCTGGTGTGATCGGGGCTCCTTAGCCTGTGCGATGGCCCCGTTATTGTCACAGAAAATTTCTAATGGATCTAGGATGCTTGGGACCACTCCTAATCTATTAATGAAATTTTTAATCCAAACAGCCTCTTTTGCAGCCTCACTTGCTGCAATATACTCAGATTCTGTAGTTGAGTCGGCAACGATTTCTTGCTTTGAGCTTCTCCAGCTGACAGCACCACCGTTCAAAACAAAAACAAACCCAGATTGTGATCTAGAATCCTGAGTGCTGGTCTGAAAAGCAGCATCGGCATAACCTTGTATGACGAGCTCTTCTTGACCACCATACACCAAGAAGTGATCCTTAGTCCTTCGCAGGTACTTAAGGATCCCTTTTACAGCAGACCAGTGCTTCTCACTAGGGTCTTGCTGAAACCTACTGGTTATACTCAGTGCATGAGCAACATCCAATCTAGTACATAACATAGCGTACATGATAGATCCAATAGCAGATGCATATGGGATTATACTCATATTGTCCCTTTCCTCTTTGGTTTTAGGGCACTGTTCTTTAGTCGAAGGAACTCCCAAAGCCAAAGGTATGTACCCTTTCTTTGAGTCTTCCATACTAAAACGCTTTAGTACTTTGTCTATGTACTTTTCTTGACTTAGTCCCAAAAGCCGATTCGATCTATCTCTATAGATTCGTATACCAAGTATTGTCTCGGCTTCACCTAAGTCTTTCATTGAGAAACATTTTCCCAACCATTGCTTAACCTTTTGCAATGTTGGAATATCATTCCCAATGAGAAGGATGTCATCCACATATAGGACCAGAAACACTACTATGCTCCCACTAACCTTCTTGTACACACAAGGCTCATCTTCGTTCTTGATGAAGTCAAATTCTTTGACTGCCTCATCAAAGCGAAGATTCCAACTTCGGGATGCTTGCTTTAATCCATAAATGGATTTTTGAAGCTTGCATACCTTCTTAGGATGCTTGGGATTGACAAAACCTTCAGGCTGTGTCATATACACATCCTCAAGTAAATTTCCGTTAAGGAAAGCAGTTTTGACATCCATTTGCCATATCTCATAATCATGATATGCAGCTATGGCAAGCAAGATCCTAATGGACTTGAGCATGACTATAGGCGAAAAGGTCTCGTCATAGTCTATACCATGAGTTTGTCGAAAACCTTTTGCTACTAGTCTACCTTTGTAGGTCTTATCAGCTTTTAGTTTGAATAACCACTTGCATTCAATTACCTTAGCACCTTCTGGCGGATCAACCAAGGTCCAAACCTGGTTATCGTACATTAATTGCGTCTCGGATTTCATGGCTTCAAGCCAATTATCCGAGTCTGGGCTTTCAATAGCTTCTCGGTAGGGAGTAGGATCCTCACGATCTACTAACTCAATAGTGTCACTGTTAGTGATTAGAAATCCATATCTCTCAATCTCTTGACGTACCCTACCAGACCTTCTAGGTACTTGTGTAATGGGTTCTTGTTCCACAACTGGTTGTGAACTTGATCCCATTTCCAAACCATCCTCTATAGGAGCTTGTGGCACTTGAATTTCTCCAAGTTCTACTTTACTCCCACTATCTTTCTTGAGAAGGAACTCCTTTTCCAAGAAAACAACCTTGCGAGCAACAAATACTTTGTTCTTGGCTTGTGAGTAAAAGTAGTATCCCTTTGTTTCTTTGGGATAGCCCACAAACAAGTAGACAGCCGATTTGGACTCTAGTTTGTCAGATGTTAATTTCTTAACATGTGCTTCACAGCCCCAAATCTTGAGAAAAGACATATTAGGTTCTTTCCCAGTCCATACCTCGTATGGTGTCTTCTCAACTTCTTTAGTTGGAGTACGGTTCAATAGAAACGCAGCAGTTTCTAATGCATAACCCCAAAAAGAGATAGGAAGATTAGCTTGACTCATCATAGATCGAACCATGTCCAACAGAGTTCGATTTCTCCTTTCGGACACACCATTCCATTGCGGTGTTCCAGGAGGAGTGAGCTGTGAAATAATACCACACTCTTTTAGATGATCATCAAACTCTTGGCTTAAGTATTCGCCACCTTCGATCTGATCGAATGGCTTTTATACTTTTGCCAAGTTGGTTTTCTACTTCGTTCTTAAACTCCTTGAATTTCTCAAAAGTTTCAGACTTGTACTTCATTAGATAGACATAGCCATATCTACTGAAGTCATCTGTGAAAGTCACGAAGTAGCTAAAACCACTTCTAGCTTGTGTACTTAATGGTCCACATACATCGGTATGTATTAGTTCCAATAAGCCATTAGTCCTTTCACCTTTCTTGTTAAAAGGACTCTTTGTCATTTTTCCATGCAAACATGGCTCGCATGTGTCATAAGACTCGAAGTCAAATGTCCCAAGCACTCCAGTTTTGTGGAGTCTTGAAATGCGTTTTTCGTTTGCATGTCCTAAACGACAATGCCAAAAGTAAGTAGGGTTCAATTCGTTTGATTTAACCCTCTTTGTATTAATGTTGTATATCGACTCTTTGTTTTGTAAATCAAGGATATAAAGGCCATTTTGCAACATGGCATTGCCATAAGAAATGCCTTGGCGAAGAATATGAGCATTGCCATTTTTAATAACAAAATCAAATTCATCATTATCCAAACATGAAACTGAAATAATGTTTCTGCTCATAGCAGGCACATAATAACAATTATTCAAAACAATACAAAGTCCAGAAGGTAAAGTGAGGTGATAGTCGCCTATCTCCATGGCAGCAACTCGTGCTCCATTCCCCACACACGGAGATCCACTTCATTCTTCCCAAGTAACCGCCTATTTCTTAGCCCCTGCACATTTGAACAAATGTGAGAACCACAACCGATATCCAATACCCAAGTGGTAGAAATAGAAAGGAATTTCAACAACAAAAATACCAGAACTGGACGCCTTGGCTCCATTCTTCTTTTGTTCTTCCTTGAAGAGAGCGCAATTCTTCCTCCAATGCCCTATCTTGTTGCAATGGAAGCAAGTGCTCTCACTCTCTTTGAGTTTTGGCGCCTTGGGCTTGGATTGGGCCTGAGGTGCACTCCCACTTGACTTGGGTTTTGCCTTTCCCTTTCCCTTTCCCTTAGCGGGTCCCTTATTAATTCCCTTTTGAACCATTAGAACGGGATTGGTCTTTCGAATGTTCTCTTCAGCATTCTTAAGCATCCCATGAAGCTCAGTGACTGACTTGTTCATTAAATGTATGTTATAATTCATCACAAATGGATCATAAGCAGCAGGCAATGATCCTAAGATCAAGTCAGTGGCCAATTCCTTTGGCACTAGTACCTCAAACTTCTCAAGAGTATCAAGATACCCTTTCATCTTGAGTACATGGGTACTAACAGGTGTACCCTCAGCCATCTTGCAAGAAATTAATGCCTTTGTTGTCACGAACCTCTCGTGACGAGCTTGCTCTTGGAACATCTCCTTGAGGTGCACAATGATCGCATAAGCCTCTTGGTCCATAAATTGCTTTTGCAATTCAGGCACCATAGTGGCCAGCATCAGACAGGTCACATCGTTGGAGTCGCTCTTCTTGGTCTCAAAAGTTTCCTTTTGAACTGCAGAGGCGTTCCTTCCTGTTTCTTCAGGCAAGGGTGCATCCAAAACATATGACTTTATCTCTTGCTTAAGAACTATTCTTAAGTTTCGAGACCAGTCTATGAAATTGGTGCCATTCAATTTGTCCTTTTCAAGGACCGATCGCAATGAGAAATTGTTATTTGAAGATGCCATTTTCAATCTACAATAAAATTTAGCAAGATTAAATGAGGTCTTATTTATGATCCCACAAACCGAATTAATATCCCTTTAAATAATTTGCGTTAGTGATTTAATGTGGGCCAAGATCCACTTTTCACAACAACTTATTAGTCAAGCTGAGCTTGTACACCTAACAAGTTAAGTTACTTAGGTAGTAAAACTCCAACCATGTCTCGTACATGACTCTTGGATCAAATGGGCTAACATCTTAAGATGTTATAGCACAACCCATTTATTAGTTGCCTAGGTCCGGGCATCCCTTTCCATGATAAGTCCAACCTACATTCACAACCCATGCCTTACAAAGATAATCGGGCGCATCTAGGACTCCTAGTCTACGTGACCGATGATCGATGCCTTGACATGTTTCGAATTAGGAAGGCAACTTTGTGACTTACTATTTTTAGGGATTCATTTTATTACGGCTTACATGGAATACGCTTTGTCATCCATACATAGCATGCATATATATATACTTGCATAAAGTAAAGCGTGACAAACATGGGCCCAAAAACTTACAACTAAGATTCTATACTATTACATAAGAATCTTCGAGTTGGGCTTCTCCACTCCGGTGGGCTTCGTCTTGATTTACAAAGTCTTCAAATAAATTATATTCTAAGAAATAAATGAAACTTTTACAATAAAATATAATGGCACGCAGGCCATATTTAATTATAAAAACCCAGGGCCCATGAATGCACCATGCATATCCATTCATCACACCAAACAAGCAAATAAATATACATAGCATTCATGGATCATACAAAGTCCAATTTTAATCAATTTAGCCAAGCCCATTAATGGAAATTGTGTACTTAAACCTTTAAGAGAAGACCCCGTGATGGGCCTGGGCCGAAGCCCAATGGACTAAATCCTCTTATTGAATAAGTTCTCTTAAAAGCCCAAAACACAAACTAGTTAGATTTGTGCCATAAATCAACTCTAGTATAATTTCCAATTTTGCCATTTTAATTTTATGTCATACAGCCCATAAACATTAAAAATACATATAATATGTGCTAACATGAATTAAAAATAAAATCATGAAGAACACATATAATAGAACACGGCATTCATGCAAAAACAAACAAACAACAAAACTAGTTGTTTAATGCTTATGTAATGCCATGAAATGCACAAACATTTAAATCAATTTTATGAGTCATTTAATAATCTAAATAAGTCCATAAATATTGATTTAATATTCGGTACCATTTTAATCTAAATGTGTTTTTACCATTTTAATCAAAACAAAGCAAACAATGTTGATTAAACATGTAACAAACACAAACTAGTCATTGTTTTAAGTGATTTTAAAATTAATCAATTAAATTATCATGGACCAGAATTAAAACCAAATTTAAAAAATGTCCAGACCTGATAATTAATCTTTAAATATCACTTACAAACATGCCAAAAACGTTTTTACATTTAATTTTGAAAACTAGTTGTTAAACTAGCAATTTACATGCCAACTAGCACCTAGTTTCATAATTAACATGTACCATCAGGTATAAATAATTAAATCCGACCATTACCAGCCCTAATAACATCTTAGGACAGTATATTAACATGTCATATTAATTATAATACCTATCTAATCAATTAAAATCGTTTTTACACCAAAACAATGCAAAAAACTCAAAACAGAAAATTTCAGATTTGCATGTTTTCAAAATAACGATTTTTAATTAATTTTTTCATGCATCTAAAGCACTAAAATAAGCATGTCTAGGCTCTGATACCACTGATGGAATATGACATGGTATGATAATCATGATAGCACAGCGGAAAAATAAAAATTTTATCATACATACCATACATATCCAAAGATAGAATCGAAACATGCAATTTTAGGGTTATCGAACTTACAACTTTTGATGCCTTTTACAACTTTTATTCCGATGATGACCAGCAACAAAGATGGCTTTTTCCGCCTTAGATCTTGATCACCAATGCCAAGGAATAGCCTTTTGCACCACTCCCTCTATTCTCACACACACAATTACACCGTCGGCTTAAAAACGAGATTGCTAGATCTATTTTTCGGTATTGTGTAAGGGTTATAGTTTGAAGCTACAAAACTTGATTTTGTACTTCTTTAGATTGCTATTACTGCTCAATAACACAAGAGAATGAGGAACAATCCTTTCTCCTTGTGAAAAATTGAACAAAAGAATTAAGAGAGAGAGAGTCACTATTCACGAGTTACTATTCATGCCACAAAAAAAATTAGGTTTAGGGTTTTATTTCTTTTAATATATATGCTTATCCTTTGGCAAGTCATTAACTGAATTCAACTATCCTAAGATAATTAATTCAAACTCTATCACTTCCTAAAGATAAGCAATATATTTTGAATTAAACTCCTTTGAATTTAAATTCAAATTTGAAATAAAACATAAGACATTTAAATAAATGAAATCACTTAATTTAAATATATAGCATGCGCCGAAATTCCTTGATTTCCCTCTTGGAATTTCGGCCACATCATTAAATATATAAGTGATTTAATTTAATTTAAATTCCTTTAGGCTTTAATATTCAATTAACTTAATTAACACAAGATAATTAATTAATTGAAATTAAACCTTATGGGCTGAATTTCTCTCTCTCATGGACCAAAGCCCAATAGCAATATTATAACCCATTACATACATTAATTTGACTTTAATTAAAAGCCCAAATTAATGTCCAATACTTAATTTAAATATTTTAAGTCCAATGCTTTGTGTGCGATCCTATAGGTCCATTTAATGTTGGCAATGAATTAATAAATTATTTCAAAGGCTATATATATTCTCTAGCAAGATATTATAGCATTCCAAATTAAATGAAAATGCATATGGCATTTGGTGACCTAATGCAATTTCGCATAGTCCTTTACCCATAAATATCAGAATTAATATAAGGCATGGAACTAGTCATCCTTATATACATTAATTCATTTCTTGATATTCCAATGACACTGAATTCTCAGATAAATAATGATTACTCATTATTTCATCTCGGTATGGCCATACACTTCTCAGTTCACTGATCAAGTGGCCGGTGATATTTTTCTCTCTTATCGAGAGGGGTAATCCCTTCACTTCTCTCATGCTCTCTAACATGAATCAGTGCATACCCAATCATACCCGTACTTGTCACTCTGTTACGAGCACGTTAGGTGTATGTCAAAGTACACAGTAATTCATAAAGAGTTTCATAGAGATTTCAGGTCTAAGAACTCCGATACAAAACTTGCATATGAGAAACACTTATGACTTGTACCATGTAGTGTTCTCATAAGCGGATCGAATCCAGATAACATGTTCTTTAACATGTATCTATGATCTCTGATTGACACTCTTGCCCTAATGATCCGTAAGACAGAACTCATAAGATCAGAGAGAGCATACTAGTCTTAATTCATTTGTTATTCCCATAACAATGACTGACTAGGGATATTTAGAATGATGTCTCATTTGTTTCAAGGTCTTACAATCCATGTGCCTCACACATGATAACTTAAACCGAAACGACATTCTTGGATAGTTTTATCAATTGATATGCAGAGGAGTACAAAGGATAAAACAAATGCCTCATTTTATTAATTTCAAGTGTTTCGTTACAATGTATTGGGGCTAGGGCTTACACTAACAGCAAGTGCCTCCTTCTTCAATCTGCAGGCAACCATTCTGACTTATTCTTCTAATAGATATCTATATAGTCGAAAAACTTGTCAACCTTAGTGATCTAATCAAGAAACTCCTCTTTGTTGAAACTTTCTTCAAAATATGGAATATCCACCCTCATATGAAATTCTTCCTGGTCTCTCTCCTCATAGGCATCCCTTCTCCTCTACTGAGACGATGAGGGATAAGCTTAATCATCGAGAGGGAATAGCCCGGATCACCAGCTAAGGCACCTAAATGATCGCTCAGTGATAAATGAGGCAGGGGTCAGAGACAGCCAGGAGAATAAGAATTTAAAATTATCCTTACACAGTCTTTTTTCTCTACTACTACACTAAAAAAATTGGATATTTTTTAACCTATTTATTTGTTTTGCCTCTTGGTTGATAATAACCATATCTGATTGGTTCAAACTTATCCTCTCCCTCTAAATCCTCATCATAAAGAATCTATCTATGTTCTGGAATAGGCCTATCAATAGGATCTCAACGAGCTGTGTCCACCTCTAGCCTTGTATTGCCATTTTGATTCCTTGATGCATCTATACCTAGGGCATCCAAACGATCTACAATTTCTTTAAAACACCTCTCAAAACTCTGGTATTTAAGATTAATTTGTTGCTCTATACATTGTTCAAAATGTTATAGCAAATAGGGGTGTTCATCGAGCGGGTTTGGGTCAACCCGACCCGAACCCAAATAACCTGAAACTCGAACAATACCATATATCCCAACCCTATCCTACCCTACAAATAATTCGGGCCCCTACACGAATAACCTTCAAAATTTTGGGCCCCACCTGAATAACCCGAAAACCCAAATTTATTTTTAAAATTATTTTTATTTTATTTTTATTTATTAAAAAGGAGGTTGACCCGACCCGAACTTGAATCATTTTCATGAAACGGTGCATTTTGGAGGAAAACATTTTATTTTTCGGGTTAATGAGGGTTTAACCCAACCTGACCCGAACAATCCCCAAATCCCCAACCCTATCCGACCCTAACAACCCTAATAACCCTACTCGAATTCCTTGTTCGGGTAGGGTCGGGTTTTGAACACCCCTAACAGCAAATCATCTTCTCAGTTTGTAGCCTCCCGATTTACAACATGATTACCATTGCCGTCATTACTGGTCGTCATTAGGCACTGATACCAATTGATGCAGCAAAAGTTTTAAAAATAAAATATGTTTATTCAATCTAAAAATCTATCCTAAAAGTAGGGACATAAACAATTTATATAAGTCAATAATAAAATGATAAAAATATCCCTAAAACTTAAAATTGAAAAATAAAACCTAAATGTCATTTTTAGGATCCAAAATGGGCCAGTTTCATAGGGTATATCCTAAGTACCGACGGTCCATCTCGAAATTAGCTTTTCGAAAACATATGACAATAGAAAATCAGACAATTGGAGCAAAAGTTATGATAAAAAATAACATTAACAAAGTTTATCCCCATTAGAGTGCTCTATATACTGCAAGCTCAATTCTTCTACATCAAAAATACCATAGTTAACAATACTTCCTTATTTTTATAAAAATGATCACTATGCTAGCTAAAAAATATAGAAAATTTTATGTACACTTTGTGACTAGAAAATACACATAAGCCTTTTCTTTAATTCATGTCAAGTTATCAAAAGAATGCCAGCTTCCTTTTCATGTTCTTCAGCATAGAGAACTTCTTTCTAATCCGTATCTTAATGTAATGATTCAACATGATTGTGCCCATACAAAAGTAGGCCATTGCATGTGCTCATAGATATTGATGTTCTTTTTCCATAGTGATCATATCTTTTATGAAATGATTCAATATTATTGTGCCCATACAAAAGTGCAGTACCTAAGTATTGAAATCAAAACCTGATGCTGGACGTATTTTAGATGTTGAAGATAGTTGCTCTGCTATTCAAGTAGTACATGAAAACTATCTTCTTCAGCAAAAAGTCATCTGTTTAAGTACATAAATGGTGCTAACTTCTAATTTTTTTATGGTAGCCTTTTTTTTCCAAGAAGTATAACTTTTTTTTTTGTTGTAACCTAATTCTATTATGCCCGCTTAGCTTGTTTATTTTGGACAATGCCCCAAAAATATTTCATTTTAAATTAATGTCCCTAGTGGTGATGGTATAGGCAAACTCACAAGAATTAGTTGCCATGCCCTTTTAGATCATTACTTGGACAATTTGGTGTATTAATTTCTATGCTAAGGATCATTTTAGTTAATAAAATTAGCTAGAGTGAAGATAATATATATCCTGTGTATTAACATTTCACACATATAGGTGCCATGCAATATTATTTATAAATGTGTGCAATAGATCCGAGCTTGTAGGTTGTTAATTGGCAACTTATTTATTTGGCTGTTAATTGGCAACTTATTTGTAGGTTGTATCATGGTTCATTACTTATAGGGGTGAGCAAACTTTGGTTAAAATAAAAAATGATAGATTTTTTTAATTTGGTTCGGTTTTTTAGTTTGATTTCAATTTTAAAATTCCAACAGGTTTGGTTAATATGGTTCTATTCCATTTTGAAAGGCAAAAATTGAGAAATAACTGAACCAACTGATGATTATATAAAATAATGTCATTTTATATATTTGATCAAAACACACCACTTTAAGTCACACCGGTTTGTATATATATTTTTTCAAAATGATGTTTTATTTTTTAATTTTTAATTTTTAAATTTTGACTATATGGTTAATCGAACCGAATGATCGAAAATTTTGATTCAATTTGAGTTTAGTTATTTTATAATTTCAGTTTGGTGCAGTTGGCTAAAATTTTAAAATTTGAATGTTCAATTTTATCAATTTTGTTCGGTTAGACTGTCGTTCATCCCTAACTTTTAGTATCTTTGAAAAAACTCTTATGTAAGGAAATTATCTTTTCTCCCTTCCCCTCTCTCTCTCAAAGAAATCTTTTCTTTTTTATGAGGTTGTCTAAATTTTCGTTTTCTACTGGACCAACCATTTTATTAGATATGAGTTACTCTATAATTGTTCTAGCTTGCTCAATTATTGATAACAAGCTTTAAAAAAGGTA
This sequence comes from Excoecaria agallocha, assembly GCA_037975025.1. Taxonomy (NCBI): domain Eukaryota; kingdom Viridiplantae; phylum Streptophyta; class Magnoliopsida; order Malpighiales; family Euphorbiaceae; genus Excoecaria; species Excoecaria agallocha. The sequence continues at coordinate 31,636 of JBBPFJ010000730.1, read as the reverse complement.
GGGAGATAGAAAATTTTTATGGCTATTATCTGTTGTTCCCATTTCTTGAAGTGGATACAAATGCTTTTGCAAAAATGTTGAAATTTCGTATTGAAAAATGTTCATTTTTTCTTATTTATGTGTTGAATATTGATTCTAAAGTTTGACTTGGTTTTTGTTTTGTTGTAGATTCTTGTAGCACATTTTCATGTTTTTTAGCCAAGCAAAATAATATTTGATAGCAGTGGCAAGATTTTTTGATTCAATTGAGAACTTTTTGGATTTTAGTTTTTATTGTAAGCCAATTTAAAGGCCACCTTTTATTCAAAATAATTTTCAGCAGATATATTGCATTTTTTGCATTTCTTTTCTTCTATATTCTTGCTTTGTTTCTTCATACTTTCTAACAATTGTGGTATCAGAGCACTGGTTAGTGAGATATATTTTTATTGAGAGA
>JBBPFJ010000730.1:0-31000 GCA_037975025.1 Excoecaria agallocha | reverse complement strand
AGTGAGAGTAACTAATAGCAATTCATTGAGCATTTCACAACCAACTATTCCCATTTTCAAAGGGGATAGCTATGAGTTTTGGAGCATCAAGATGAAAACTCTATTTAATTCTCAAGACTTAGAGGACTTAGTAGAGAATGGGTTTGCTGATACACATGGAGATAGCATTTTGAGGGAGAACAGAAAGAAGGATTCAAAGGCTCTCTTATTCATCCAACAAGCAGTACATGAGACTATTTTTCAAGAATTGCAACAGCTACCACGTCAAAGCAAGCTTGGACATTTTTACAAACTGAGTTTCAAGGTTCATCAAAAGTCATAGCTGTGAAACTCCAAACTCTTCGACATGAGTTTAAAACTTTGCAAATGAAAAGTAGTGAATCGGTGCATGATTTTTTTTATTTCAGGTGATGGCAATTATTAGTCAAATAAGGTCATATGGAGATAAATTAAATGATCATACAGTTGTTGCAAAAATGTTGAAAAGCTTAACACCAAAGTTTGATCATGTATTTACCATAATTAAGGAATCTAAGGATATGTCTAGTTTCTCTTTTGATGAATTAATGGGTTTTTATAAGCTTATGAAGCCAGAATAAATATGTCGATAGAGAAACATGAAGAGAAAGCATTCCAAGTAAAAGGGGGAAGCATCAAATGCAAAGGATCATGATATAACAGTAGGAAGAGGATGTGGCAAAGGCTCATTTTGCTATAGAGGTTGTGGTCGAGGAGGAGGCAGAGTTGTTGAGCTGAAGGAGTCTACCAATAAGCATAAGGGAAACAGAAGTGGCATTCAATGTGACAACTGGAAGAAGTTTAGGCATGTTAAAGCAGAATGTTGGCAAAAGGAGAAATAAGTGAATTATGTTGAAGAAGTTGAGGAAATTAAGTTTTTAAGGGTCCACTTTGATACTAATAATTTAACAAGTTGTGCCTGATTTATAGACAGTGGATGCTCCAATCATATGATGGCTTGAAAAAAATTCAAATAGCCAGATGAGTCTTAAAAAATGAAAGTCAAACTTAGAGATGATCAAGAAATTCAAGTTAAAAGGAAAGGGACACTAGCACTCAAATCTGGTTAAGGTAAAATAAAACTCTTGTAAGATGTTCAATTCGCTCCTAACTTGGCTAATAACTTATTGAGCATTGGGCAATTAATGTCTTATGGATACTCAATTTTGTTTGATAATAAATCATGTATTATTAGAGATGAACAAACTGGCCAGATTATTATTAATTTTTAGATGACCAAAAGCAAAATATTTCCACTTGTGATCTCTAATGTTGAAAATTATGCTTTGGATACTGCTGGACAAAATGATTCCAAATTGTGGCATTTACATTATGGACACTTGCATTTCAAGGGGTTGAGATTATGGGGCCAAAAAGGCATGGTTCATGGATTGCCAAAAATTTATTCGTTTGATTTATGTGAGGGGTGTATATATAGAAAACAAACTAGAAAATCATTTCCTACTAAAAATTCCTAGAGAGCCTCCTCTTGTCTTGAACTTGTACATGCTAATTTAGTTGGGCTAATGCATATTGAATCATTTTGTGGAAGCGGTTATTTCTTACTTTTTACTGATGACTTCAGTCGCATGAGCTGGGTGTATTTTTTGAAGAACAAATAAGAAAAGTTTGAATATTTCAGGAAGTTATTTATATTGTTGAATATAAATTAATTTAATTTATGGACCCATATAGATTAAAAGTTAAAAAAAATAAGCCCATATTGATCCATAACTGATTGAACCAAATCGAACCGATTGAAATTAATTCGGTCTATTCGGTTTTGATTTTAAAACTTCAATTTTTGGTTCGATTCAATCCAAAATCGAATCGAACAGACATTTACATAGCCTTAATCAATTCCAACCAAGATGATGATTTTCAGCCAAGCAAAATATTTTTTTAAATAAAATTATTTAACTTTTAAGTTTAATTATAATATTAGTTCTAGATTCAAGAATACAATAAAATTAAACATGAAATTCATGTAAAATCATAGCGGAAGCAATAAAATAAAATAAATTTCATTCCATACTATAAACCCTAAATTTATCCTTAATGCGAATCAAAATATCATAATCCGCTCTGATACCACATGTAAATAAATTTTATCATTTTTTTAAACAATATTACAAGTATAGAATTCCCCAAAATAATTTATGACACAATTGATTCAACTCATTTAATTAGAATTTGATCTATAAAAGGAAAATAAAGATACTAACCTTGATCTATGATTGCAGAATGATTTTCTACACAATTGATTTGTCCTCTCTCGCCTTTTCCTTTCATCATTTTTTTCAATAGTGCCAAATGTCTTTTTCTTTTAAGTTTGGTTACTATAAAAAAAAAGCATTCAAGGGAGAGGGAAGGGTTTTTTCAATTTATACTAAACCCCTAGTGATTCTAAAATTTTCTAATAACCATTATCTTGAGCCCATCTAATATTAGAGTCAACCCAAGTAATATGGGCTACACTTTTATGATTAATTAAATTAATCTAACACATTCTCAAAAAATCTTGATCCGAACTTGATACCTGTAAAAAAAATAGATATGAATAGAATTTCATAATTAGTCTTTGATAAAGTCTTACAAAGATAAATATATGTAACATTTAGTGGTTACTTCTTTACATGTCATTTTTAACTAGATCGGTTGACCTAAGTCTATGGATTCAGGTTTATATAGTTTTGTTATCATAAATGCCCTTATGGTGTGCGACACTTATATCAGCAACATTTGAGGTGGTATTTTAAGGTGGCTGCTCTTTGGTGCGTGTAGCCATAGTGAGCAATTCATTTGTGTAGCTCGATTATCATATAGCTAGAATAAGTAAATTCATCATGTCATAATGATATAGCATGTCATTTTTTATATAGCTCGATTAGCTTATAGCTAGAATGAGTGAATCCATCTGTATAGCTCGAATGGTGATACTGCCATACCGAGCAGATAAATCTTCATAACTTGAATGTAAAAAGAATAAAGGATCTGTGAAGATTTAAAAATATTTCTACAGTCAAGTCAGTTACTTACAATAAGAGAATAATAAATATAGAGAAATAGAATGAAAGCAGAAAAAATTGTACCTGAATAGATACCTAACTCAGTTATTTATAACGTTAAAAATTTGAATACACTCTAGATATGAATAGAATTCCATAATTAGTCTCTCATAGAGTCTTACAAAGATAAATATATGTAACGTTTAGTGGTTACTTCTTTACATGTCATTTTTAATTGAATCGATTGACCCGAATCTATAGATTCAGGTTTATATAGTTTTGTTATCATAAGTGACCTTATGGTGTGCGACACTTATATCAGCAACATTTGAGGTGGTATTTTTAGGTGGCTGTTATTTAGTGCGTGTAGCCATAGTGAGCAATTCATTTGTATAGCTCGATTATCATATAGCTAGAATAAGCAAATTCTTCATGTTATAATGATATTGCATGTCATTTTTTATATAGCTCGATTAGCTTATAACTAGAATAAGCAAATCCATTTGTATAGCTCGAATGGAGATATTGCCATAGTGAGCAAATAAATCTTCATAGCTCGAATGGCAATACTATCATAATGAGTGAATAAGTCATCATAGCTGGAATGGTGATACTAACGTAATAAATGAATAAACATATAAAGGATGCTTATGGAAAAACTGCCGAGATAAGCAACAACTAAAAGCAACCTGCTTGTGGCAAAATTATTGGGGTGAGCAATAAACAATGCTCATGGCAGAGTTGCCGAAGTGAGCGATAAAACTATTGATGATAGGGCTTTGAAATAGAAATATTCAAAGAGTGCGACAGAATATGCTGTAAAATGTTATGGAGTTTACATTGCCCATTGTAGAGTTTTAGCTGTATGAGCCACAAAAGAGGTAGTGTAATGGCCTAAACGTTGGGTCAGTCATGAATAGTATTTTTCGATAGTAAATAGTGCATCCGGGCTGGAAAAACACATCCGAAAGTGAAAAGTATTATATTGGACCATCGAAAAATATGGGTCACGAGTAGTCTGGGGTTGAAATTTAAAGTGAAATTAAGGTCAAATAGGCATTCAAAAATTAAAAATATGAAAAACGAATCGATTCTATTTTAGGTTAATTAGTTTGATCAAAGTTTGAATGAGCCGTTAAAAAAAAGAAAATAAAGTCTAAAAATTGCAGATGAACCTAAAATAATGTGTATGTTATTTTGGTTGTAAAAAGTAATTTTTTTGGTAATATTGGTATTTTTAAATCGGACCGATTTAATCAAATTGGATCAATAACGGACTTCGATTGAGCTGAAATTTTGTGTACAGCCTATTTTTTATGTGATAAGAATGATGAAATTAATTTTAGAGTGATTTGGAATTGAGAAGAGAGAGAATTATAGAAAAATAGAAAAATATACTTGATTTTTGGTTATTGGGCAATAAGTGAGTGAGCTTTGGTTGAACCAAGCCCAATCCACCCAAAGCCACTATAAAAAGGAGATGAGAATAGTGGGAAATCACGGCTTCCCCCTTCTTCTTCAGCTCCTCTTCCTCCATTAGAGATTGAATTCCCTTTTTTCTCTCTCTCTCAAAATTTTTTCAAATCCTTCACTTATTTTCTTTTGATCCAAGCACAAGAGATTATCTACTGCCTCTTTAAATCATCCTAGCAGCCTCCATCCTTTGATTAGAGGGAAGAAAGTAAGAGAAATCAAGTGAAAAAGGCTTAGGGGTCAAAATGAGGTAAGAGATTTTCAAGGTTTTAATTTTGTTCAAGGGTGTCTACAAGTAGTTTTAGGTACATAGAATCCATTTTTGAGGTTAATTTAAGCAAAAACCATTGAAATTTTGATGTTTTCTTTGATAGGAATTTTGGCCTCTATTGGGAATTTATGATGATGGATGATATTCTTTGGTTTAAGGCATGAAAAAAGGAAGCCTAAGGAAGGTGAATCAAGTGAGAACGGTAAATGGCTATGAAATATAACCATTTCCCTTGATTTAGCATAATTTTTCTTTTGGTAAAATAGGAAAAATTATGAAATTGTATGTATAATTGAAATTGACTTTATAATAATGTAATTAAGTCCTAAATAATTTTATCAGAATGCTTAAATAAATTTTAAAGAACATGTATGTTAGACTTCTCAAAGTGGCCGAATTTTTTCTTAAAGGAAAGTCATATGTAATTTAGTTATTTTGATATTTCTAAGCCTTTAAATGATTATAAGCAAGAAATAACATGTTCATAAATTTTTATAGAATTTATAAAAATTATTTGAATATTTTTGGAATAATTAATTGATTATGTAATTAGTGAAAATAATGAATTGTTATGAAATAATGTATGAAATGAGTAAATATTGTACCCATGAATTTTTAGAGAATTTATGGAAATTATTTGAATATTTTTGAGTAATTAATTTATTATGTAACAAGTGAAAATGTTGATTTAATGTGAAATAAATCATGAAATAAGTGAAATATGCAACCTGGGTTTTTATAGAATTTTTAGAATTTATTTGAATATTTTAGAAAAATATTTAAATATTTACAAAATAAATGTGTTGAATTATTGAGTTATAATTCATAATCTAAATGAAAAATAATGAATTATATTGATATAATTCATAAACTGATCAAAGATGATAAAAAGATTGACTGACTAATGCATTGAAATAAAAAGACAATGAAAAGTATAAGGTTTAAAATGATTTTGATGAATTATTGCAAAATAATTCATAATTCAATAATAAAATGGTGAATTATTGTAAAATAATTCACAAACCGTATAAAAGTATTGAAACTCTGAACGACTGCATTTTTGGATAGAAAAAGAAAAAAATTGTTAAAAGTAAAAAAGGTGAAATGAATTGTAAAGTAAAAATATTGAATTATCAAGAAATAATTTATAAATTGACAAGAAATGGTGAATTATAAATGATATAATTCACCGATTATATAAAAAATATTGAAAGAATAATTGGCTAATGTATTGAAATGAAAAGACACAGAATAGTATAATGTGTAAAGTGATTATAGTGAATTATGATGACATAATTCACAAAATGTATAATAGATACTGAAAAAGTGACTGAAAAGAAAAAAGAAAGGTCCTAAAGAAATTGACTATCAAAATGTACTTTTTTGATAAAGAAATTGCAATTGTTGAAAATCTGAAAGTTTATTTTGAAAATAAGTGATTGCAATAGTCACGCAATAAAAGTCTTGTTCAGCATATGATTGACTAGCCATAGAGACACCCTATATCGCGATGTAGGTGCTTTACTATGGTAAGATCTTTGATCTTTATAGTCTCTGTCTATACTGATGTCTGCTCTGTGAGACTTGGTACTTCAGGATCATTTTTCAATACTATTATGTATGTGGTCCTGTGGGGTCCACATACTGTATATTCTATCAGAGAATTTCTATCGGGATTGTACTAGGGACATTATAATAAAAATAAGTTTAAAATACAAAAAGAAAGCTAAAAGTAAAGTTAAAAGTGAAAAAAAGGACATAATTGAAAGAAATAAAAAAGTTTAGAGGCAAAAATGTAATTTTTTTCAAAATTGTACTTCATATGCAAAAATGATAAGAAAATATTTTTCAAGGGTAAAATAATAAATTAATAACCAAACAACAAAAAAAAAAAGCTTTTGGAAAGAAAAATGACTAAAATATAATTTTACATGGAAAAGTCAAAATAAAGAGTAATTGGTATATTATATGCCAATTAATAATTTTAAAGTGAAAAATTTGTAAAATAGTATCAAATTGTAATTAAAAGTCTAAAAATGACAATTCTGTAATAAATGTGTAAAAATGATATTTTTGTAATAAAAAAAATGTAAAGATCAAATTACAAAGTTTTCCAAAGTAATTGTAATACTTTGTATTAAATGTTAAAAGCATTAATGATAAGTGTATTTTGATAAATAATTAAAAAACTCAAAGTGAAAATAAATGAACTTATGGCAAAATTGTAAATAAAGTGTAAAAAAATAATTTTGTAAGTAATTGAAAATTGAATTTAAAAATTTACCATATTAATAGCAATTAACAGCGTAAAATGCCAAATGAACTTATAATTGTACCTGAACAATTAAATAATAAAATCTACCAAAAAAGCCAAAGCAAAATCCAATTAATGGGTTACATGACAAAAGTTAAGTAAAAATGTAAAATTAAGAAAAGTAATGCAAATTTTGTAATTAAATTGTAAAAATGATATTTTTGTAATAAATTGAAAAGTTTAGGACCAAAGTGAAAAGTTTGCCAAATTTTTGTAATGAATTGAAAATACAGTAAAAAAGATTAAAAAGTACCTTTTGATAAGGCAAAAATAATATTTTTCATAATTTATATAATTATGCTTATTTGGAAAATTCTTATATTAATAGTCACCACTGAGCATGTTTAGTGTTTAGCAAGTAGTGTTTACTGCGTGCAGATTCTGAAGAGTAGCTGGAGCATAGTACACAGTGGAGCAAGTCTGAAGAAAAAAAGAAATAGACGTAATTATTTTGCATTTTGGCATGTATATATTAAGATATTGAAAGTAAAAGATTGGACTGTATTTATTCAGTAGATTGATGTGTATGTAAATATGTGTTAGACTGTATTTGAACTATTGTTTGATGTGATAGTGAATATTGGTTTGTCAGTGAGTGGGTTTGGATGAGTGTGTTTTTGATATGTAAATGTCTGGAATGTGCATATTTATCTGTTATAAACTATTGTACCTCTGAGAGACTGTGGTTATTGTCTACTTTTCAGAAGGCTAATAAGTATATAGCCGTTGTGCTGTTAAATTTTTAATGAAATGAATAGTATATTTGGACAGTTATAAGTTGATGAGTTAGTTTATGACTTTGTATAATGGATAAGTATTGGCAGTCAATGAATTGTTTGGTTAAGTAATCGAAATAAAATTGCGGCTTACCGCTTAATTCCGTATCTGAAAGATTGTTACAGTAAGGATGTTACATTTTTTAGTATCAGAGCAAAGGTTTAAGTGGTTATAAGATTGAAGTGGGATTAAGTGATTGGTTTATCTATATATACATGTCAATTGTAAGTGGATAAGTATTAGGACTCTGATGTGTGCTTGCTCCTATTTGTTTTAAAGTGAAAAATTGTCATTTGACTGAGATTGTCAGGTTGGGGATGGTGTGTAACACCCTAAACCCCGTCTGGTAAACAAACTGGATACGGATGTCACAAACCGATCTTTGCTTTGAATATCACTATATCAAGATAATTTATGCTTAAATTATCAATTTCAAAATTACTTACTCTAAATCTTTCTAAAAATTTTAGCAAAACCTCCTTTAAAAATTCACAGCCTCCTATAGACAAAATACAAAATAACACTTCTAAAATTCAATCATCAAGATCCACAGCCTCAATCAAACTCCCACATAAGATTTTCTCATCCTCCTCAATAATAATTAAGTTAATCTACTTCTCACTATATCCCTAGTTCAATACTCAGATATTTTGTTTTCAATAAGGTTTATACAAACTATTATCACATGTCTAAGCTAATAACCTTGAATTTCAACTAAATACATACAATATGATATTAAATTATACAATCTTTACACATGTGTACATGCCAAAGTTTCCAAAATGTCAAAATAACATAAATAATTTGATCTTTATCTTTGATTCTCCACCATTCTAGCTGCAACAACCTATGACGATTTCCTTCCTTTGCGTTGAAAAGACTGGATATCGAATCAACCTACGCGCGAAAAAGAAAAACCACGCGCCAAGCTACAGGTTTAGTGGTGACTACCAATTTTACTTCACAACTGAGATTAAATAAAACAATATATTCAAAATTTTCAACTATAAATAACAATTCGAAAGACAACCATCAAGCAATTAGATGTATAAGATTTTGTTTGAAATATCATACTCAACAAGCTATTTATTAACTATTTATACTTTATCTAAGTTATAATAAAAAAGGCTTAGTTATTACCTCGGTGCCTATGGTATTCCATTACAATTCATAGAAACATATATGCACGTATATTATGCTGTAATAAATGCTTATATTCAATGTAAACATCATAACACATATTTATATATAATTCGATACGTCAGATTTATCGTTCACATATTTTGCTGACTTAAATAGCATTTCCTAGTTTAGTTATATAGATTTATTAAAAGTTAACGGAACAAAGTTCTTAAGTTACACTCACACATGCATACATTTATATGTTTATTTCTCAAATCATTTAGTACTCAAATAAGTTAAGCCGTCGATTCGAGTGTCAATTCCTAATGTCATAGCAATACCTCTTATTATTTACCTAAATACTTATTTATAATAGTCACTTATTCGATACATTATATCTCATAAGCCATTTCATAATGTACTTTACAATTCATACTACATGTGTTACTTCCTGACATTAAGAAATTTGTAATTATATTTATTTTTAGCATTATTACTCAACCTGCAACATATGATGCTTTACTATATTAATTTATCTCATTTTTCACTTTATTTCACTTTTACTCATATTTATAACATTTTAATACTGTAATTATCCTTTTTACTTCCTTTACATAAATAATTTACGATTTTGCCCCTAGTTGTCAACAGTAGGAAATCATGAATCGGATAAGCGGATAAGTAAATCCAATCACTAGGAGAATCCATACCGCAGAGAGGTATGCAACTACTCCTGGACATTTCTATAATGAACCGGCTAACAGAATAGGGAGAGTCCATACCGCAAAAGGGGTATGCGGCTACTCCTAAATGTATCAATAAGGAGCCAGCTAATAAAACAGTCTACATTTTCTCAGAACAATAATAGAAAAATAACCGTATAGAAACAGAACATCGCGGGATAAGTGCCCTTATGGCTAGCCATACTATCCTAGAGTCCTGGATCACCTACCGACACTAAGGGCTTAAATTCAAATTCACAATATATGGCATGTTTCTCATTTTCCTCATAAATCTCATTTTATCAATTACACATCATATTCATATATATAGATATAACCTCTTTGTTCCATGATGTCATTTGCTATAAAAGGGCACCGCAGTGCTCAACTTGTCACTTTTCAAACTCAATTATCATTAAATTGTAGTCAATCCATTAGTCACTTTGTTTAAATTATTCGCATAGATTCTCAATCATATTTATATATTTGTCATGCCTTAAACCATAGAAACTAAAAACCCTTATAATTAAATAGGTTCGATCTATATTACCGTACATATAGTTAATTATGTTCCCTTGTTTATACTCAAGATACATGTATGCTATTCATATATTTCATTTAACCCTTTAGATCAACATTTAATATGAACCCTTACCATAAATTCTCAAGGTTACGGACAAACAATAAGCATATAGAGAAGTCTCGTACCTTTATGTAGCCATAAGTTAAAATATACAGCTGCTAAATCAATATATATATATACCAAAGCATACTTTTAATGATAAATAGCATAATAATGCATATAATTATCTTAATTCCAACAACAGTGATGAATATTTATCTTTGAAAGTAGTTTGGTAGCCCTTTTTACATACTAAACTTATACTATCAACAAAACTTAAAATTTAAAACAGGATCATAATTTATAAAACTCAACTAACCCTTACATTATATAAAATGGAACAGTGAATACGCACACCAATAAATAGAAGCAAGCATCTAATTTCAAAGATAATAAACCAATTCTTAATAATCAACTCAAAATTTAACTAATAAATTTGTAGAGGTAAATTTGGTAACCACATACCTATTTCTTATAATTTTTCTATATTTTTGTCAATCATTACGCTCACCGAAATCTCGTCGGAGCTTCGTCGGAATGCACCAAGGCTGATCAGCTGAAGGTGGCTTCACCAGTAACCTCACAGGGGCATTCACGTACTCCAAAATCCACCCTCGTTCACTGGATCGCGAGCTAGGAGGTCACCGCGCCTCCTTCTCCGTTCTATCTATCGCCAACATTTGGAGGGAGGGCGAAGGGCAGTGGAAGACTCGTCTCCTCCATGGGCCTCAGCCATGTAGATCGAGCCATCGATTGCTGCCATTGATCACCGGAATAAAGCGCAACAGTCCCCGTTTGGAAGAAAGGAAGACTAATCGGAGGAGAAACGAGTGACGCCGACGGACAAAGGTGAAGTGCAGCGACGACAATCTGGATCTTCTCTCTAGCACCATAGGCGGCTGTGGCAAATTGGCAAGAACAGCACCGCTCCTCTCTCTCGTGTTCTCGATCTACTCTCTCTCCTGCTCTTTTTCTTTTTCTTTCTTTACTTTTTTTTTACTACTTTCTTTTTCTTAATGTTCTTTTCCTATTCCTTTCCTTTTTCTTAATTTGGTGGCCACACAACTATCCAGAAATTTCCAGGGACTTCACCCTTTTTTTGGATAATTATCTCTTTATTATTATTATTATTATTATTATTATTATTATTATTATTATTATCATCATCATTAATTTAGTTATTTAAATAATTATTATACTTTTATTTATTTTAATCTCTTATTATAAATTCTTATATTTTACTTTAATGAAATTAAAAAAATTATTATCTTAAAAAAAGTAAAAGTAACCTTAACTCATATCACATTCCTAATAATTTGCCCCTTACAAACCGGTATCAAAGGTATTATTCACCAATTATAATAATCGACTCGAGTTTGGGGCGTTACATGGTGAAAGTGAGATATTCATTGGTATTGGACAGTATGAGGCATCGTATTAGCAGGCTTTGTTACCAGTGGTTTTACCTCCACCCTCACAATTTGATTTCCTCAATTTGATAATTGATTATACATAGTAGAGACTACAATTGGATCATAATATAATGCAGTGTTGTTTGATGCCTTTTGGAGGTTAAAGTAGGATAATAAATTATTGGTTGAATATGAGCGCGAGTTTAAGCGCTTAAGTGCCTTTGTGGATGAAAGCCAATCCACTAAAGGAAAAATAAAAAGTATGTGTCAGAGATTTGAAAAGAGACTGAATATTGAGTTTGGACAGATTGTAAGGGACATAGAGATACCCTGACTTGAGTGTCATGGTTTAAGCTATTATTAAGTTAGAAGTGATACCATCAGAGAAGGTTACCTTTAGTGTGATGGATTGGTTATCTGCCTACTAAGTGATGGTAGCTTGTAAAAGAAAGAGAGTTACTCTGGAATTTGATAGAGGTTGAGAAATTATAGTTATAGTTGTGAGAACCGACTTCTTATATGATGTCATTCCTGCTATAATTGTAAAGGGATTGATTAAAAAATGGTGCATTGCTTGATAAGGGGTTTATCAGACCTAGTATTCCTCTTTGAGGAGCACCAGTCCTATTTGTGAAGAAGAAAGATGGGATATTTAGGCCGTGAATTGACTACAGATAGCTTAAGAAAGTGACTCTAAAGAATAAATACCCCTTCCTTTCATCGAAAACTTGTTTGATCAGTCGAAGGGAGTGGTAGTATTTTCAAATATTGACCTGAGATCAGACTATTGCCTGATATCAATAAAAGAAATAGTGTACCCAAGACTACTTTTCGTATTAGATGTGACTAGTATGAGTTATTGGTCATATCATTTGAGTTTGCAAATGTACTAATCACCTTTATGGATTTAATAAATAGGGTATTTCATCCTTATTTGAATCCGTTTATGGTAGTCTTTATTGATGTTATTCTGGTGTATTCTAAGACACTAAAAGAGTATGATAAATATTTGAGATTTATTCTGCAGACATTGAAGAAAAAGCAACCGTCTGTCAAGTTTAGCTAATGTGATTTCTGGCTGCATGAGAAATTTTTGGATTTAGCCAGGTATTACAGGAAAGCTAATGTAATGGCTGATGTATTCAGGATAAGAATTTATATTTGGTAATATGAATATTTTCAAATGAATGTGTTTAAGTGATAAATAAGTGTAAATGATTAATAATAATGTTTATAGCTCTTCGGGCTATGAATGTCAGTTTAAGTTTGGCTCCAGATGAGGCATTGTTAGCTGAAATGTAAGTGAAGCTTGACTCCATGCATTAGGTGAAAATAGTTCAGAAATAAAATAATTGGTTGACAGCTATTATGAATAAGCTATAAGATTCTTACTGAAGCTTACCGAGGTAGTAATACTTTGCATCTTGGAGGTAACAAGATGTACTAGGATTTAAAAGCTTATTATTGTTAGCTAGGTTGAAAGTGTGATGTGTCAGACTTTGTGAGTAAATGTTTAATATGTCAATAAGTAAAAGCAAAACATCAAGTTCCTTCAAAATTGCTTCAACTTATAGTGATACCGGAGTGAAAATAGGACAAAGTGATCATGGATTTTATTATTGGAGTGTCTGTGCTTCAAAGAGAATTAAATGCTATATGGAAAATTATTGATAGACTCCACTTTAGCACAGTGTTCCACTTTCAGACTGATGATCAGTTAGAGCGAATAATTTAGATATTTAAAGATTTATTGTGGCGCTGTATACTTGAATCTGGTAATAGTTAAGAAAAGTATTTATCCTTAGTAGAGTTTGCTTATGATAATAGCTATCAGCTCAATATAAAGATAGCTCTTTTGTGATATTGGTTGAAAGAAAATATAGAATTCCTTTATGTTGAGCATATTTAAGTGCAAAGAATTTGATAAGATCTGATTTGATTTGTGACTCGGAAGAGATCCCAATGCCATATGACCTGTGAAGAAAGATTGGTAAAGATTTTTGATATAGAGATCAGACAACTCAATAACAAGCATGTTTCATTAGTGAAGATGCTTTATAACCATCACAACATGAAAAACGTTTTGATAAGATCACAGTATAGTATCCTCTACTCTTCGATATAAGTAAACTTTGAGGAAGAAATTTCTTTTAGTATAGGAGAATTGTAATGGCCTAAATGACGGGTCAATCGTGACTAGTACATTCGGGCTGAAAAGTACATCCAAAAGTGAAAATATTTTATTGGATCATCGAAAAATATGGGTTGCAGGTAGTCTGGGGTTGAAATTTAAAGTGAAATTGAGGTCAAATAGGCCTCCAAAAGTTAAAAATACGAAAAACGAAGCGATTCAATTTTAGGTTAACTAGTTTCACAAAAGTTTGATCGAGCTGTTAAAAATAGCAAATAAAATCTAAAAATTGCAGATATGCCTAAAATAATGTGTATATTATTTTGGTTGCAAAAAGTAAATTTTTCGGTAATATTAGTACTTTTAAATCAGATCGATTTAATCGAACTGAACCAGTAATGGACTTCGATTGGATTGAAATTTTGTGTAAAGCCTATTTTTGATGTAATAAGAATGATAAAATTAATTTCAGAGTGATTTGGAATTGAAAAGAGAGAGAATTGTAGGAAAATAGCAAAACGGGCTTGATTTTTGGTCATTGGGCCTTAAGTGAATAGGCTTTGATTGAACCAAGCCTAATCCACCCAAAGCCACTATAAAAAGGAGATGAGAATAGTGGCAAATCATGGCTTTCCCCTTCTTCTTCAGCTTATCTTCCTCTATTAGAGATCGAATTCACCTCTCTCTCTCTTTCTCAAAATTTTTTAAAATCCTTCACTTATTTTCTTTTGATCCAAGCACAAGAGATGATCTACTATCTCTTTAGATCATCGTAGCAGCTTCTATCCTTTGATTTGAGGGAAGAAAGCAAGAGAAATCAAGTGGAAAAGGCTTAGGGATCAAAATGAGGTAAGAGATTTTCAAGGTTTTAATTTTATTCAAGGATGCCTACAAGTAGTTTTAGGTACCTAAAGACCATTTTTGAGGTTAATTTAAGCAAAAATCATTGAAATCTTGGTGTTATCTTCGATAGGAATTTCGGCCTCTATTGGGAATTCATGGTGATGGATGAATTTCTTTGGTTCAAGGCATGAAAAAGGAAGCCTAAGGAAGGTGAATCAAGTGAGAAAAGTAAGTGGCTATAAAATCTAACAATTTCCCTTTATTTAACATAATTTTCCTTTAGGTAAAATTGGAAAAATTATGAAATTGTATGTATAATTGAAATTGACTTCATAATAATGTAATTGGACCCTAAATAAGCTTATTAGAATGCTTAAATAAATTTTAAAGAACATATATGTTGGACTTCTCAAAGTGTTTGAATTCTTTCTTAAAGGAAAGTCATGTGTACTATAGTTATTTTGATATTTTTAAGCCTTTAAATGATTATAAGCATGAAATAACATGTCCATAAATTTTTATAGAATTTATGAAAATTATTTGGATATTTTTTGGAATAATTAATTGATTATTTAATTAGTGAAAAATAATGAATTATTATGAAATAATGTATGAAATGAGAAAATGTTGTGCCCATGAATTTTTAGAGAATTTATTAAAATTATTTGAATATATTTGAGTAATTAATTGATTATGTAACAAGTGAAAATATTTATTTATTGTGAAATAAATCATGAAATATGTGAAATATGTTCCCGTGGATTTTTATAGAATTTTTAAAGTTTATTTGAATGTTTTAGAAAAATATTTAAATATGTACAAAAATTTGTTGAATTATTGAGTTATAATTCATAATCTGAATGAAAAATAATGAATTATATTGATATAATTCATAAACTGGCCAAAGGTGATAAAAAAATTGATCGACTAATGCATTGAAATAAAAAAAAACAATGAAAACTATAAGGTGTAAAATGATTTTGATGAATTATTGCAAAATAATTCATAATTCGACAGTAAAATGGTGAATTATTATAAAATAATTCACAAACCGTATAAAAGTATTGAAACTCTGAATGACCGTATTTCTGGACAAAAAAAGAAAAAAATTGTTAAAAGTCAAAAAGGTGAAATGAATTGTAAAGTAAAAATGTTGAATTATTAAGAAATAATTTATAAATTGACAAAATATGATGAATTATAATGATATAATTCACCGATTATATAAAAAGTACTGAAAGAATAACTGGCTAATGTATTAAAATGAAAAGACACTGAAAAGTATAATGTGTAAAATGATCGTGGTGAATTATGATGACATAATTCAAAAATTGTATATAAGATACTGAAAAAGTGATTGAAAAGAAAAAAAAGGTCCTAAAGAAATTGAATATCAAAATGTACTATTTTGAAAAAGAAATTGCAATTGTTGAAAATCTGAAAGTTTATTTTGAAAATAAGTGATTTTACCTTTAGAAATAGTCAGACAGTAAAAGTCTTGTTCAGGATATGATTGGCAAGCCATAGGGATACCTTATACCATTGTGCAAGTCATGGCGACTTGCTTTACTATGTTAGGATCTTTGATCTCTATAGCCTCTATCTGTATTAATATCTGCTCTGTGAAACTTGGTCCTTCGGGATCATTTTTCAATATTGTTCTGTATGTGGCTCTATGAGGTCCACGTCCCGAATATCCTATCAGAGAATTTCTATCAGAATTGTACTAGGGCATTATGATAAAAATAAGTTGAAAATGCAAAAAGAAAGCTAAAAGCAAAATTAAAGGTGAAAAAGAACCTAATTGAAAGAAATAAAACGTATAGGGGCAAAAATGTATTTTTTTTCCAAAATTGTACTTAATGTGAAAAAATGATAAGAAAATATTTTTCAAGGGCAAAATGGTAAATTAATAACCAAACAGCAAAAAAATAAGCTTTTGTAAAGAAAAATGACTAACATGTAATTTTACATGAAAAAGTCAAAATAAAGACAATTGGTACATTATATGTCAATTAACGATTTGAAAGTGAAACTTTTATAAAATAGTACCAAATTGTAATTAAAAGTCTAAAAAAGGCAATTCTGTAATAAATTTGTAAAAAGAATATTTTTGTAATAAAACAAAAATGTAAAGATCAAATTGCAAAGTTTTTCAAAGTAATTATACTACTTTGTATTAAATGTTAAAAACATTGATAAGTGCATTTTGATAAATAATTAAAAAAATCAAAGTGAAAATAAATGAACTTATGAAAAAATCGTAAATAAAGTGTAAAAAAAGAATAATTCTGTAAGTAATTGGAAATTGAATTGAAAGATTTGGCATATTAATAGCAATTAATAGCGTAAAATGCCAAATGAACTTATAATTGTACCTGAACAATTAAATAAGAAAATCTGTCCAAAAAATCAAAGCAAAACCCAATTAATGGGTTACATGCCAAAAATTAAGTAAAAAGATAAAAGTAAGAAAAGTAATACTAGTTTTGTAATTAAATTGTAAAAATGATATTTTTGTAATAAATTGAAAAGTTTAGAACAAAAGTGAAAAGTTTGCCAAATTTTTGTAATGAATTGAAAATATTGTGAAAAATATTAAAAAGTGTATTTTGATAAGACAAAAATAATATTTTGCATAATTTATGTAATTGTGCTTATTTGGAAAATTCTTAGATTAATAGTCATCACTGAGCATATTTAGTGTTCAACA
This sequence comes from Excoecaria agallocha, assembly GCA_037975025.1. Lineage (NCBI taxonomy): Eukaryota > Viridiplantae > Streptophyta > Magnoliopsida > Malpighiales > Euphorbiaceae > Excoecaria > Excoecaria agallocha. The sequence continues at coordinate 13,574 of JBBPFJ010000730.1, read as the reverse complement.
AGTAGTGTTTACTGCGTGCAGGTTCTAAAGAGTAGCTGGAGCATGGTACATAGTGGAGCAAGTCTAAAGAAAAAAAGTAGTGGTAATTATTTTGTATTCTAGCATGTATATATTTAGATATTAAAAGTAAAAGATTGGACTGCATTTATTCAGTAGATTGATATGTATGTAAATATGTGTTGGACTGTATTTGAACAACTGTTTGATGTGATAGTGAATATTGGTTTGTCAGAGAGTGAATTTCACTACAAGAAAATCAGCAAATAGCAACGAAAATTTGCAATCGAATTTGTTGAATTTCTGTTGCTAATAAAAATTAGCAACAGAACATTCGATTGCAAATTTGGCGGTTGGTATTTTTAGCAACGAAAATTATTTTTCATTGCTATTTTTACCAACGGAATTAGAATTTTCGTTGCTAAATTCAGCCAAAATTATAAAAAAAATTTGCGACAGAATTTTCGTCGCTATTCCGTCACTAAATTATTGTTGATTTTGATGAGAGGTTGAAGGGACTCTTCATGCTTTGCAAATTCCAAAATTTCCATCAGAAAACAGCCACAGTTGAAAGAAAGTTGAATAATGTTTCACAGTTAGCTCAATATTGCAATCAAAAAACAGCCACAACTGAAAGAAAGTTGAATGATGTTCCAATTCAAGCCAATAAATGAATGCACGGCGTCAATGAAATGCTAAAGTAGAGCAATAGTGAGAAAAAAATGAGCAGTAGTAGCAAGGGTTATCCATCCAAACAATTTGACGGATATAAAGATACAATTAATCATTTCATTAATTTTATATCTTATGGAAAACAGATCAGGATATTAAAATCACAAATCAGAATTAAAAACTATACAAATCAAACCATATTTTTTGTGAGCATATTGATTTTTTTTAGAAGCTGTAATGTTAGAGATAAAGAAAGAACTAAAATTGCTAACAGCTTACAGCATTTCATTTTTCCCTTTCAATTTTTTTCTTTCACACTTTTTTCTGTCAAACTGAATCATGTATAATGCCCACATCAAAAAAATCACCCACCTACATTTCTAAAATTGGGGAAGCAACAGCCTCCTAGTGCTTTGACATTAACTGATGTTTTTTTTTCTTTAAGCTCTTTTTCTCCATGGCTGGTTTTTTTTTAACTGCTTCAACTCTGTTTCTGCTTTCCCAATAGCAACTTTGGCTTTTGAAAATTGAAAAACAATGAGCACCAGGATATCAATAACAGAGAAACCTTAACATAGAATAAAAATGTTCAAAATATGTCACAATATTCAGCATCTCAGAGAAGTGAGTAAAATTTAAGATATGCTGATATACTGATCCAAAATACAACGATCAAAATAGCACATTGAAGTACTAGTTTGCCAATTGATCAGAAATATCTATATCCATATTGACAAGTTACTGATCTGCCCAATATCAGGAATTCTAAAAGAAAAAATCAGGGTATAGAAATACCCTTTAATTAAATTGAAACAAACAAAATGCTCAAAAAAATTATTATTTTTATATATTTTCAGGAAATTTGTATAACAAACAAAATTTTTCAGGAGAATTGATAATGGATTAATTAGTTAACTCAAATTCTTCTCCACTAGTATTAACTTGGACAAAAACCTTCAAAGGGTTTCTTCCAAGACTTGAAACTATTTGATTCCTTTTTTCATGAAATTCGATTTTTGATTTATTCGGTTCAGTTCAAAATCGAACCGAACCGACCATTTGCACAACCCTACGGTATCGTCTACTAAAATGGGAAAGAAATTAAATGCATAAAAAGAAATCATTCCATGAAAAATCAAAGAGAGAGGAAAAAAGAAAAACAAATATACCCAAATTTATTATATTTTTAAACGGTAAAACGTAATATAATAATTGAATTATAAATAATTAAGACATGAATCTTACAGTAGCAAATGCAATTTCCGATTATTTATCGTGGATAAAAGGGTAGGGAAGGATAATAGTATGCCCCAAGTACTAGTTTTTATTTATTTATTTATTTTGAAGAGTGGGCCAAGTAGTAGGTTATATAGCCAAATAAACAGTTTTCCTTGTAAAAAGTTAATTAGCAAACACAAATGACAGAGAGCATATGGACATGTGACATTTACGAGAGAGCTTCAATATTAAGAACACATCAAAATAATCAAATGTATTATTCCAGCAAAGTTACTTTACGATTTTAGTTCTATCTAATTTTTACATAATAGATTTATAGTTTCCAAATCCTGGATGGAAATTTAGACCGACCAGTAATGACACCTGGCTTCTTTTAATGGTAAAACTCCATATTTAGGACCAAATGAGATCCTACAAAGATCTAATTATGAAAAAGCAAGAGTAAGCATGAGAGAGACCTGAAGAACTTCTGGGAGCTCCCACCACAGCACTAACTTTCATAGTAATGCTAATGTTAGCTGTTCAACAATATGCACACAATTCACCATAAAAAGTCAGGTATTTAAACCTAAGACATAATATACCAAACAAATAATAAATACAAGAAAAGGAACAATCAAAATAAACTAGAAACACAATCAAAATATGATTTATGAATTTCTTAAATTATAACCATGTGTAACTTAGTTTGCATCCATAGAACCACGTGTGTATCTCACTCTTATCTAACAAATTCATAAATCATATTTTGCCAATATTAAGATGAGCAATTCACGTTGTTTTGCAGAAACTTATTTACTATGCAGTTCAGCTAATTACAAATCTAAATGACAGCGATTAAACCATTTCAATTGACATAGATATTGTTAAGATTAATTACTTGACTTGCATCCACATCAAAGAATAAATGATTGTGGACCAAATAAATGCTGCAATATTTATTAACACTTCCAATATTTATTGACCTTCGGATGAGCAATTCTCTTCGCCGCAATTTTTTACTGAACAGGATATGACTGCAAGTTGCACCTGAAGCACAACTTGGAGCAATAAATCGATAGAAGTTGAAAAGACTATTATGACCTTACGAAATTATTCAAGAAGGACAAGAATACCCCTAAGTGTGTGGGAAGGAAATAATCTCACCTTGCCCTTTGATTCTGAAACCACACCTCAACTTGTCTGGGTCTGAGATTCAACTGCTTCACCAGAGCCAACTTTTGCTTCTGTAACCACAATTCTATCACAAACTTGAGAATTGAAAATTTATAGAAGATAAATTAAACAGAAATTTAACCAAAATGTCGCTCACAGGATTGAGAGTATTGTGTTCCTTGAAAGTTTCTTCAAGAACTAAAGACTGTTCCTTAGACAGCCTGAGCTTTTTCCTAGAAGTTCACATGAGGCTCTCTCAGCTTCAGTCTCCTCACCAATCTGTTCTCTATCACTTCTTTTCCCTCTAATGCTAGAAATCGTGCTATTTGGGGAAGAAGCACCGGTTTGATCGTCTTCGCAATTAACCACCGTCGGCATCCGATTCATATCAATCCCTCGCTGAAAGGACCGCAAAGCAGCATGTTAAGCTGCTAAAAGAGCATTTATTTGATTGAATTTTGCTTATTATTTTGCATTCTTTTAAGTCAGTTTTAGGTGTTTTTCATTTTTTTATTTATTTTGATGACTGTAGGAGCAAATTTTAAAGAAGTTATATTTTTTAGGCTAATTGGAGATGATCTGGAGAAGCAATGAATTTTTGGAGCAAATTTAGAGCAAAGAGCTGATAGTTGAAAATTCTGGAAGTTGCCTTGCCCAAGGGAATTATCCAGTTGCCCAAGGTAGAAAGCCAGGCCTTGCCCAGTTTCCTTGCCCAAGTTGCCCAAGGGACTTACCTAAGGGAATTGACAGTGGAGTTACGATTTAAATATGTTTCCTATGCGAATTTGACCTAGCCGCCACTTCTACCCTAACTGATATTTAGGAATATTAAGACCTTAATTTAGAAAATAAAAGGTAGTAGTTTTAGGAAGTTTAGATTCTATTTAGTATTTTATTTTATTTTTCTTATTTGGGTAGGAGTAAACTACTTCTTCTTTAGAAATTTTATTAAGAATAAAAGGGGGAGATCAGATCTGGGAGGAAAAAAGAGGGATTTTGAACTGAAGTTTTTTTTTCTCATTCTCTATTTGTGGTTTTGTAACAGCCATAAGTGGCTAAATATTTATTTTAGTTAAAGATTAATTCAAGGCCATTATTTCTTTTACTGTGAGATTGTTGTGCTTAATTTTTGTTCTTAATTTCATATAGTGTTCATGTTATTTACTGTGGATTAGGGAAATCATATCCCGATTATTATTTGTTAGGTATGCAATGTGAGCTCGTTGTGCATTTAATTAAGTAATATATTGCTAATTGAATTTGCTAAATCCGTAATTGTTTAGTGAAGTCAATAACAAGTAGAGATCAGTGTAGCTTCCTCATAAGGGCCGTTATGTTGAGTAAATGCATGATTTGGTCTAAATCGATCTCGCTTGTAGATTGGTTGGCTTAGGTCGGGTCTTTCTAATTCGTAATGCTATTAATAGATTAAATTATTTCGCTTATTATGGGTTGTTTATTGATTAGGAATTAATTATATTCTTACTTGATTAATTCATTAATACGAAAAAATTAGGTCGGGAGCGCAAAGCCGACGACTATAACTGGTCCATTGTTTGGTTTTAAGAATTATTTCTTCATCAATGATCAGTTGATTGAATTCTGTGCTACGAATGTCTTTAAATAAAATTTTTCATCCATTGATTTTGTCTTTTTTTTTTTATTTTATTGTTTTGATTTTTTTTATTTATTTAATTTTTAGTTTATAAAATCCCCCTATATTTTATTTTTAGTTCGTTAATTTTCTAGTTATTTAAAGAATTAAAACTCGACCAATCCTTGTGGATTCGTCCCTGCTTATCACTAATTACAAGTTAGTTTTAAGTAGGAATTTTATTTTTGTTGGCTTCAACAGCCACCACAGCGCTCCTAGCTGCCATGCGTTCAACCAAAATTAGAAACCCTGGAAACAAAAAATGGATCTGAAGAAAAACATGAAAAAGAAAGAGAAAAAGTACCAGAGGAGTGAAAAAGGTCATTGAAGGAGGTCGTATGGGGATCATTCTGCATGAAGAAGGAAAGAAACGGCATGAGATTAAGCTTGGAAGAAGGCTGATTGTAAGATTGGGTTTGGCCACCTAAACTGAGACTCAACCCCAACCCAAATCCATCATCTTTGTCTGCCATGGTTTAGTTTGAAATTGAAAAATGAAAGAACAGAAAAATTGGATTATTTATACCTAGGGCAATAGGAAAAAAATAAAAATAGCAACCTAATTTATTTCGGTTGCTAAAATAACAACGGATCTGTTGCTATTTTAGCAACCAAATATGAATTCTGTTACTATTTTTAATTGAAAATGTAAATTACCAACAGAATTTTATTCGATTGCTAAATTAACAATGGAATCTGATTTTCGTTGCTAATTTGGAACGGAATTTTTCTAATCAGTCATTTAGCAACCGAATACCAACGGAAAAAATTCCATTGGTATTTTTGCTCCCAAAGATTTTCCACATGCGCCACAAAATACCAACGAAATTAATTTTCCGTTGTTAAAATTGCAAACGAATTTAAAATTAATTCCGTTGCTATTTTTAGACCCAAAGTTATTCCACCTCTTTGGCACCAAAAATACCAACCGAATTTAGTTTCCGTTGCAAAAATAGCAACGAAATTTAAATTCGATTGCAATTTTAGCAACGGGAAAATTTTTTCGTTGCTATTTTTCGTTCCAAAATTTATCCGTCAAACGTTGGCACCTTTTTAGCAACGGTTTAAGGGTTTCGTTGCTAATTTCCGTTGCTAAATTTTGGCACTGATAATTCCCTCTACTTTTAGCAACGAAAAATGACCAAATATATTTCCATTGCTAAATCTACAATGTTAAACCAAATTTAGCAACAAAATATATTTTCAGTTGCTAAATAGCAACAGAATTCAATTAGCAACGGAATCAATTCTGTTGCTATTTTGTCATTGCTATTTCTAGATTTTCTTGTAGTGTTTGGATGAGTGTGTTTGATATGTGAATGAATGTCTTGAATGTGCATATTTATCTGTTATAAATTGTTATGCCTTTGAGAAGCTATGGTTATTGTTTGCTTTTCAGGAGGCTAATAAGTATATAGCTGTTGTGCTGCCGAATTTTTGATGAAATGAATAGTATCTTTAGACAGTTATAAGTCAACGAGTTAGTTTATGACTTTGTATAATTGATAAGTATTGACAGTCAATGAATTATTTGGTTAAGTAATTGGAAAAAAAATTCCGGATTACCGCTTAATTCCGTATCTGAAAGACTGTTGGTGTTACAGGTAGAGCTTAGACAACTTGTCTTGTGTCTTTTGCTACAAAGCTTAAAATTTTTGGTTGAAAGAACAGAGCATAAGTAACGCATTATAATTGAAAAATATATAAGCATATGAAAATAATTATCATTTTTGAAGCTCAAAACTATATGCTTTGCTTTTTCCATCAAAAATCGAGTTGATTGAAAACTTGGCTCATTTTAGGTGATGACAGTTAATTTTTAAATCTGCAAGAAGTTTCAATGTGACTTATGCCTCTTAGACAAATAAGTTAGCATATGTGGAGCACAAAAATGCAAATTTATGATATAAAAACATCTACACAAGGCAATTGATTAGCTACGTAAGCTTTTGCTTCCTATCTTGAAAGTAAGGTTGTATTGCATGTGCCAAAATTGAGGGAGACATAAATATATTTTACTATACAATTTCATCGGCAATTTCCATTGGTAATCGAAGTTTTTCTTGTAGTGCAATAATAAAATCATGGCATGTATCTAAGTTCAGAGACAAATATAAAAATGTAGTAAAAATATACTTGAAAGAGAAATGTACTTGCAAAAGGTATATAAGAGTTGTTATAAACTTAAAGCATCCTTGTTTCTCACAGTCTAGACTCAGAGTTACCTAGGCTATTATTGTTCTTATTTGTATTGTTTCAAGCTTTTATTGGACATTAGCTGCTAGTAACTCAAAACCCACTTATCTTTTTTGATAGATTGTTAATTAAAAAAAGGACAAGTTAGAGATTAATTGATAAAATAAAAATCAAGGAAGTGAAGGCAATAGATCCAGTGAATATCCGAAAAGCATAACCAAGTCGCATATGGATATGTTTAAATGAGTGAACCTAAGATTTTGGCTCAAACAGTATATGGTGAAAGAATGTTGTCAATTGATAATCTTTAAATTGCAGTATTAATTTGCATAGATGAGAAAATATGCAAATTGATTAAATCTTGCACAAGATTAGTAGGTACACAAAGGTTTAAAGAAAGGAACAAAAAAGGTAGTTAATGCCGTCATGTATTTTAGGAATATATATATATATATGCATGGACTGTATGCTTATATCTGAAACTTATGCATTTGCAATCCTGTTACTAAAGCTGCTATAAGATCATATTTCAATAACAAACAAAAGCCATTGAGAAAATCAAAACTAATTTGGAAATTTCAATTATTCATGAATAAAATGGTGATTAATAATTGAATAGAGAACTCAAATTTAAGATTTGATTGCCTGAAAAGAGCAAAAAGATGTAGATATGATATGCTTCTTATTTTAGTCATAGATAGAAAAATGTTAAATTATGTTCTTGTGTGATTTAAAACACCAATTCTGGTATGTTTGATGGAAATGTTTTGACAATTTGCTCACATATAAAGTCAGAGTTCTTGGTCATAATTGTTTGATCAGAAAAACAATCTATGCCCTTGTTGGAAAGTTTTATGACTTATAAGTGTAAAAGGTACTAGAAGTACAAGGAAAAATGATATTAGCTATAACAATGAGAAATATTGTATTAATAAATCTCAAAGAAATTGCTTGAAAAATGGGCAAAGCAACAAGAGTTGTATCATGAAGGGCTGTGTTGATTATAATGAATGGACAATATTTTCCATGGAAATCTGTCCCATGACCATCAATAGAAAAATTTGTAAAGCAATTAGCTAAATAATATAGTAGCAAAAGCATTTGTTGTTTGTCAATAAACAAATATCCACAGAGTAGTCAATTTGTTAAAATGTAGAAGTGAAAAATGTAGGAGAGTAGGTTTAGTGGTGAAGAAATACTTCTTTTCCGTATATTCTTTTCTGTACATAGCTGCCCTTTTATACAAAATTACACAAGACCAAAAAAAGGAAGGAAGCTAAATCTAAGGTAATCTCCCTATATAGGAAAATATACAAATCACGTAAATCATTCCATATTCCAATATAGGAAGTATACTAGGTTCACACCTACAGCTCATGTCAACACTCCCCCTCAAGTTGGTGCAAAGATATCTCTGATGCCCAACTTGTCTAATGAGCTGTGAAAATTTTTGCTGGAAACTGCTTTTGTCAACATATCCGCTAGTTGATCTTCTGATCTAACAAACGGAAATTCAATTATTCCTGCCTCAAGATTTTGTTTAATGAAATGCCGATCCACCTCAACATGCTTTGTACGATCATGTTGGACTGGATTTTGAGCAATTGCAATTGCCGCTTTATTGTCACAAAACAATCTCATTCTAGTATTGGAATTAAATCCAATTTCTCTTAACAGCCTTCTGAGCCAAAGCAACTCACATAAACCCTTAGATATCCCTCTGAACTCTGCTTCAGCGCTAGATAAAGCCACCACTTTCTGCTTTTTGCTTCTCCAAGTTACTAGATTTCCACCTACAAATGTAAAATATCCAGAGGTTGATCTCCTGTCCGATATGTCGCCTGCCCAGTCTGCATCAGTATATCCATCAACATTCAAGTGATTATTTTTTGAAAACAACAACCCTCTTCCTGGAGCAGTTTTCAAATAACGAAGAATTCGAATCACCATCCCCATGTGATCTTCACTAGGATTGTGCATAAACTGGCTCACTATACTAACTGCGTATGTGATATCCGGTCGGGTATGAGATAAATAGATAAGTTTTCCCACCAGACGTTGAAATCTCTCTTTATTCGTCGGTACTTGATCTGAAAGTTCTCTAGGCTTGATGTTCTGAACAACCGGTGTTTCTGCTGGTTTACAATCTAACATCCCTACCTCAGCCAGTAAATCCAAAACATATTTCCTCTGGGAAAGAAATACTCCTTGTCTTGATCTGGCTACTTCAATACCTAGAAAATACTTCAAGCCTCCTAAATTCTTCATTTCAAATTCAGTGCTCAATTGCTTTTGTAGCTTAGATATTTCTTCTTCATCATCTCCTGTGATTATCATATCATCCACATAGATTATGAGAGCTGTTACTTTCCCTTGACGTTGCTTTAAGAAAAGAGTATGATCAGAGTTACTTTGACTAAAACCATACTTTTTCATCGCTAGACTGAAGCGGCCAAACCATGCACGAGGGGATTGCTTTAGTCCATATAAAGCTCGGTTTAATTTACACACAACCTCCTTTTGAGGGGCAGTGGTGTAACCTGGTGGAACATCCATGTAAACTTCTTCTTCAAGATCTCCATGTAGAAAAGCATTTTTTACATCAAATTGATGTAGAGGCCAATCAAGATTCGCTGCTAGAGATATCAAAACTCTAATGGTGTTGAGCTTTGCTACTGGAGAAAAAATTTCTTGATAGTCGACTCCATATGTCTGGGTGTAACCCTTTGCTACCAATCTTGCCTTATATCTTTCAACGTTCCCATCAGTATTATACTTGATAGAAAAAACCCATTTACATCCAACCGTTTTCTTCCCCTTTGGTAATCGTACAAGATCCCATGTCTGGTTTTTATGCAAGGCATCCATCTCATCTTTTATTGCTTGAAGCCATTTTTGATCTATTAAAGCTTCTTCAACTCCACGAGGAATGTGATGGGCTGATAGGTTGTTTACAAAACCTTTTAGAGAATTTGAAAGCCTTTCGGTTGTCACATGATTGGCAATAGGATATCTTGATTGTCTCCCTTCAATATCTGGAGAATACCGATCTGGGGCCTTCCCTCTATTGTGCCTGAAAGGTAAATGATAACCAGTAGGGGTATCTAAAACAATATTAGAGGATGAGTGTGGACTTACCTCATGGATATTCTCAGGAAGATTCTCATTGTCGGGTACATGAAGAGGGGTCAGTTCTCTTCTTGATTCAGACTCATGCTCCATCGGGATCGAGTCACTATTTAATGCTGGTTCAGTTCTTTCTTCTGTATTCGCGTCTTGGATATCAGCTATATTAGCGCTTCCTTCTGTATTCGCACCTTGGACTGTATCTCCATCTATATTTCCCATTCCTTCGTACCTGGGACATTGCCACCAATTTTGTTGTTCTTCCCACATATGCTCCCCCTGAAGATGAGAATTTTCTGCTGGCAAGGAGTAAAAATTCTCAGATTCCAAGAAAGTGACATCCATCGTAATATAAGTACGCCTGGTAGAAGGATCATAACATCTGTAGCCCTTCTTTGCAGTTCCATAACCCAAAAAAACACACCGTATTGCACATGGATCAATTTTGGATCTTTGTTCTTTGTGTACATGGACAAATGAAACACATCCAAATACACGTGGAGGAAGAAGCAAGACCGAAGGTAAGTTTACATGGGTAGCTAACATCTGCAATGGAGTTTTGAACTCCAGAATTCTAGATGGCATCCGATTCAATAAGTAGACTGCAGTAACAACAGCATCACCCCAATGTCTACTTGGTACCTTCGATCCTATTAACAGTGCACGTGCAGTTTCAAGTATGTGTCTATTCTTCCTCTCTGCGACTCCATTCTGCTGAGGTGTTCGTGGACAAGAAGTTTCATGTAGTAATCCATGTGACTGGAAATACGTTTGAAACTCTTGATTGATATATTCTCTTCCATTATCAGATCTGAGTACCTGAACTTTGGCAGAGAATTGATTCTTAACCATCACATGAAAGGATCGAAAAACACCAAATACTTCATTCTTATGCCGCAGCAAGTACAACCAGGTCATACGAGTGCAATCATCCACAAAGGTAACAAACCAACGAACACCTGAACTAGATGTAATAGGAGAAGGTCCCCATACATCCGAGTGAATTAATGCAAATGGAACATTACTTTTATTTTGACTAGGTGGGAACGATACACGGTGACTCTTAGCCAAAATGCAAGTGTCACATTTAAAGTCTAAATAGTTCAAGTCTGAAAAAAAATGCGGAAACAAATGCTTCATATACCCAAACGACGGGTGACCCAGCCGTTGATGCCATAGCCAAATCTGTTTTTCTTTGTTGTGAGATGAATGATGAACATTGTTGACCATTGCTGAGCTGAAATCATCCATGTAGTATAACCCCTCCTTCTTAGTACCACGCCCAATGATCTTCTTCGAGAGAATGTCCTAAAATAAGCAAAAAGTTGGATACATTAGAGCTACACAATTTAGTTCCTCTGTTACTTGTCCTACTGATAATAATCTATTTGAAAGAGAAGGAACAAGAAGTGTGTTTGGTAAAGAGAGTGATGGGGTTAAGGTCACTTTTCCACCGCCTGTCACCGGATAGGTAATGCCATTAGCATTGACAATATTACTCCGTCTTGGTCTTGTGATCTCCACGAAATCATCTTTACAGAAAGTCATGTGGTCCGTTGCACCGGAGTCCACTATCCAGCCGCCATCATCATGTTTATTTGATGCATGAAAAACACAGCTATTACCTGGTTTACTCAGATTGTCCAAGTCACCTATTGGCAGAAGAGATAAGTGGGATTCAGTTCCCACCATCGCCGCTCGCCCTGTCCCACTTGCACCTTCCTTTTGTTTTCTTGCTTTGAGTTCATTCCACCATTCTGGGTACCCGTGCAACTTGAAACAAGTCTCACGAGTGTGTTTCATATTTCCACAGTGAGAGCAGCCTTCTCCTTCAGTTCAGCTTTTATTTGGTTTCCCCCGATGCTTTTCCATTTGTAGTTTCAGTGACTGCTGGTCTGTTTTGATGCTTTTAGATGCCATAACTACAGCTGTAGGTGACTCTGTTAACATGACTGATTGCCTCATGTCTTCTCTTCGAACATAACCATAGGCCTGCTCAACAGAGGGAAACGGCTGCATCTGTAATACATCACTCCGAATTTTATCAAGCCTATCATCTAAGCCATCAAGAAATATATACACTCTATCTTCTTGCACAAGTGTATTATATTTCTCTATATCTCTAGTACACTGCATTGGGTTGGGGCGACGAAAATCTATTTCTCTCCATAAACCTTGGAGTGTATTGTAGTATATTTCAATGGATCCCCCTTCTTGTTTCACTCTAGATACACGTCTCTTCAAATCATAGACTTGGGATGCATCTGTTCCATCAAAGAAAGTGGTAGCTATTGAATCCCATACCTGTTTGGCAGTTGGGAAGCGGATGAAATTGCTAATCAGACATGGACAATTGAGTTGATCAACCATCCCTTCACAATAGCATTCTCTGTTTGCCATCTTCTGAACATCGGATCATTAGGATTAGGTTGTGGATAGTCACCTGTTATGTAGCCTATTTTATCCTTCCCTGTGATATACATCTCAACGACTTGAGACCACAAGGCATAATTCTTTCCATTGAGTTTGATTCTACCATTGAGTTTGATTCTAATCTGTGCAGCAGCACTATCATTTGTTATTGTCGGGGGTTGAGTCAAGATTTGATTCATCTTGGCCGTTAGTTCTTCAAGAGTGTTTGTGGTTGGAGAGTCTTCGCTGGTCCTGCTGATCGTCCACCAAACCGGTTTGAGTATTCATCACCACATATAATTCTAGGATCTAAATCTCTGATACCATGTTAAAATGTAGAAGTGAAAAATGTAGGAGAGTAGGTTTAGTGGTGAAGAAATACTTCTTTTCCGTATATTCTTTTCTGTACATAGCTGCCCTTTTATACAAAATTACACAAGACCAAAAAAAAGGAAGGAAGCTAAATCTAAGGTAATCTCCCTATATAGGAAAATATACAAATCACGTAAATCATTCCATATTCCAATATAGGAAGTATACTAGGTTCACACCTACAGCTCATGTCAACACAATTAATAGAACATCAGTTTGCGAAACTGATCACTGATGATCCTTCCTGTCATCGAAGCAACACTTGAAAAATATGGTGACACATGCCACCCCTAATAAAATAAGTGCAGCTCATAGGGTTCGTTTAACTAAGGGAAATGTTAACTCATGAAAATTTCGGTTTCAACTTCTTTCTCAAAACTAACGCTGGTTGGAGCTATTTTACTTATCATCACAAAATCTGTAAAGTATCTGATTGTACAACGTTAGTTATGAACTCACAGAAGCATATCTTCAGAATAACAATAAAAATAAAAACTCAAGTATTAAGTAATATACTAAAAGTAGCGTTTGCTTTGGGACATTCCAGCTCGTGGAAAAGGTAGTTTCTCATTTGTATTGCATGCTTTTACCTTGTAAATATGCCAAGATCATGAAAAATCCAGGAAACAGTTTGTCAATGTTTAATATTTTTTTTCAAAGACTTTACAGTGTTTAAAATAGAATGTTAATTCTAGCTTAAAGTAGTTGGCTGCTAATTTGTACCTTGCCTTGCTTTGACTCTTTCCAGTGG
>JBBPFJ010000729.1:0-55410 GCA_037975025.1 Excoecaria agallocha | reverse complement strand
GTTTTAGCTTTTGTTTCTGAGTTTACGTTCTTTGTAATTTCTCTTTAAAAACTCAGTTTAGCTTTACATTATGAAGTGTCAGTAGTACGTTTTTAACTTTATCTAAGGATACTTGAATCCTTAGTCTTTTATTGTGATGACTTGAATGAGCTTTAATGATAACTCAAGTTGATTATTTTTTGGTTTTAAGCTTATTCTTATCTCTATTTTTGATTGGATTAATTGTTGGTTCATTGGCATAAATAACTAAGAATTAATTTAAGCAGCATCAAAGGTTTGCATGTTCCTGGATTAATCCTTTAAATTAATGCATGGTTGTTTTTCTGTATGGAGATAATTATGTTTTGATGACTTTGATTAATATCAGGAGAGGAGGAATCGTGAATATACTGGAGTTGGTTTTTCTTGCAAAAGAGTTTGATAAAAGTATAGGAAATTAACTTAGATTTTTTATGCTGGATATTAAATTGTCTTTAACCAGGAATTTAGTGTTCAAGAAAGATATTCTTGCTTTAAAGATATTAGGCTCTATTCATCTAAGTTTTCCATAATCACTAGTGTTCTTGAGATTTTAAGTCATTACAATAACAGATTAAGGTGGATAGTCCCTTAGTGGAAGTTGCCTTTAAATATTGATTGTTTCTTTGTTTTAAGTTTATCCTTGTTATTTAATTCAAATCATCTGTTTTTTCATCATAACTTTTGGGATCGTTTCTCTCCCTTTACACACAAATTTCACTCTTAACTCACATCTCTTTGATTCACACACAAGTTTCCCTTAAGTTCGATATTGGGGTCTTAATCTTTATTTTCCTATACTACTAGCCGATCCAGTGCACTTGCTAGACACCGGTCACACTATCAGAAAGATTGCCCAAGCAGGCAGCCTTTATCAACTAATCAGCCAGAGAGGTTAGCTCAAGGCACTTCCCGGGGAAGAGGTAGAGGCAAAGGATCTAGTTTTGGTTTTGGTGGTCAGAGAGCCCTATCAGAATCAGTGGAGAGGCCTGATACCCGTACTTCAGCACGTGCTTATGCCATACGGGCCCGAGATGATGAGGATGCGCCTGATGTAATTGCGGGTACCTTTACTAACTTTGATATGCCTGTGCATGTAATACCCTTATCACTCCGATCTAACTGAACAGTGCGCGCAAACCATTAATTTTTTTTTTTGAAATCTAAATTTAATTCTTTATTTTTCTTCCCTTAATATTAGTCTTTAGTTGACACTTAAGTTTATTTCTATAATCTTAACTCATGCGGTCGATGACCCATAACTATCCTAAGTCACTATTCATTTTACGAAAATTCGGCAATATAACGGCTACAAAACTAACTAGCCCCCTGAAACACAAATAAAATACGGCCTCTCAGAGGCACAACACTCCCAATGATAACATTCTAGTTCTCCAGAACTCCCATCCATCAACCATTAAATCATGCATATCTACGCCACTAACATGCATATCCAAACCACAACCACACACACACACACACACACACACACACACACACACACACACACACACATATATATATATATATCTGGATATCTTTTACATAATCATGTATTTATACATAAATGTCTGTTTATATACATGCCACAGCTGTTAAGTATATACATGCCAGACCCTACTTTAGCTATTTAACAAATAACTTCTTTTGGTCGTGCATCACTGCTCTATTAGCTCGGTCCCTGCATGCAGTAAACCTACATGCTGAGCATAAAGTATGCCCAGTGGTGACTAACAATCATATTATCTTCTCACATGGTTATTTAATTTAATTAATTAATTGTTAAAATTTCTTAGTTCTCATGAAATTAAAATTAAAGTTTCCTTTACTTGTTTTATTTAAATAATACCCTTTTATTTTATTTCTTGTTCTCTTTTCTTTTTAGGGTCATAGTTTTCACTAATTTTTTCAATTTAGTCCTAAGGTTACTTTTATTCCAAAATTGCCCTTTTTCTTTAAAAACTTCCATAATGCCATCATATCAACTTGTTTTCAACTTAAATTCTTAACTTTACTTACAATTTACAATTTAGTCCCTATTTTACTCGTATTGTGAAAAATTATGTTTTAGTCCCTGGGTTTTGTTTTTAGCAGACTTTTAATTGTTCTATAGTCAAAATTACTACTTTGCCCTTCCTAACTATTTTTCATTCATTTTTACCTAATTAAAGCCACTTTGAAAAAATTATCATTTTGCCCTTAAACTTTTTTTTTTTCTTTCAATTTAGTCCTTTATCACATTTAACTTCAAATTTTGCCTTATTTTTACACCTTTATTGTATTTTCTTAATAATGCCCCTGATATAATCACCCGACCCCGACCGACAGAAACTCTCAGACTGGATATACGGGACGTGAACCCCACAGGACCACATACAGATTGAGAAATGATCCCAAAAGACCATTTCTCACAGAACATACAATCAGAATAGACATAAGCTATGGAGATCAGTGATCCTACCATAGCAATGCAAGTCGCCATGACTTGTACCGCGATACAGATATCCTTATGGCCAGCCAATTATATCCTGAACTAGATTTTGACTGCCTGATTATTTTTAAGGGCATAATTTTACACTTTATTTAGATTTTTCATACTTTTCATTACCTTTATTAATCAGATAATTATCGATCAGTCTTTTCAGTCGCTTTTTCACTGTCAGTAATTCATTTTACCAAAAATTACCATTTTCTCATCAAATTATGAATAATTTCACTATAATTCTATATTTTTTACACTATACATAATCCTAATTATGTCCCAAAAATATTCAATTAATTTCTATAAATTTCCTAAAAATTTATACACACATTATTTCATGTTCACTATCATTTTAAGGCTTAATCTCATTGAAATACCTAAAATTCACATTATTTCCCCTTAAGCATCAATTCGGCCACTTAAGGTTTCTTACCATTCCATTAGGCTTATTTGGGTTCCAATTTCATTATTCCACCATCAATTTCAATTTAATATCATTAATTCATTTTTTTGTCTTAATAAATAAAGGAAATTCATTAAATTAAAAGGAAAATAACATAATTTATTAGTCACTAACCTTATTTTTGGGATTGACCTTGCCTAAACTTCCCCCCTTTTCTTTCACTTTGATTTGATTGGATGGCTCTCCTCCTTGAGTTCCTATTGAAACCAAAATTTTAACACATCAAAACCCTAGTTTTTTGACCTCAAATGCTAAAATTGACATCAAAAATAAAATCTAGGCACCCAAAAATACTAGTAGGCACCTTGAAATAAATTTTAGCTCATTGATTTCACTTACCTCAAATGAAACCCTAAATTCTCTCTCTTGATTTCTCTTGCTTTTCTTCCTTTTTTTGAAGGGATGAGGATACTAGGCTAAACGAGAGAGGTGGAATTTACTATATTAGGGCTGATTTTAGTGTGAGATGAAGAGAGAATGAGAGAAAAATTGGACAAAAATGGAGGAAGCTAGGTTCGGCCATGGGAGAGGAGGAAGGAGAAGCTGGAATCTACTGGAAGTTGGCAGATATTTTCCCTTTAAATACCCCTCCAAATGGGCCAAAATTTGGGCCAAAACTCCATAGGCCTAACCAACTTCCTTGAGGCCCAATTTCACTTCTCCAAAGGCCCACATGAAATTCTCTCACTTCCTCACTTAAATATACTTAAATTTTGATTCAATCATTCTTAAAATATCAAAAATAGGTAGTACACAAAATTTTGGCTCAATCTAAGTCCGTTACTGATCTGATTTAATCGAACTGGTCCAATTCGACAACTGCCGATATCGCTGAAAAATTTATTTTTTTATACCAAAATAATCTACATGAAATTTCATGAAGACCTACAAAATCTGATAATTTTTGGAGTTCGTTTGCTATTTTTAAAAATTAGTCAAAGTTGGTCAACTCTTCTTAGGAGAAAAATTGACTCGCTGCTTTTTTCGTATTTTTGACTTTCGGAAGCATATTTGATCTTAATTTCACTTCAAATTTCAACCTCGGACTCACCATGACCAATACTTTCCGATGGTCAAATAAAATATTTTTCACTTTCGGACCTAATTTACGGTCCGGGTGCACTATTCACCATTGGAATTTACTGTTTACGACCAAGCCAGTATTGAGGCCATTACAGTGCATGTATTGATTGACCCAGGATTTACTCATTCATATATATACATCCCTTTACCAGATGATAAAAGATTGTACGCTAATACTCTTGAACATGAAATTATGGTTACAAATCCTTTAGGTTATAGCTTAATTGTGAATAAAGTTTATATAAATTGCCCTTTAAAAGTGCAAGGTCATGAATTTTTGGGTGATTTGATTGAGTTACCCTTCCGTGAGTTTGACATGATCTTTGGTATGGATTGGTTGTATAGACATCATGTGCTGGTAGATTGTCACCTGAAAAGCATAACCCTTAGGACACCTGACAATGAGGAGATCACAGTTATAGGCGAAAAATCGAACTTCCCTTCAAATGTTATTTCAGCCACAGCAGCAAAAAGGCTTGTTAGAAAGGGGTGTACAACCTATCTTGCTTGTGTGATTGAAGTTAAGAGGGACACACCTAAAATTTCAGATATACAGACTGTATGTGATTTTCAAGATGTTTTTCCTGACGAGCTACCAGGACTGACACCAGAAAGAGAAGTGGAGTTCTCCATTGAGTTGTTGTCTGGTACTACACCTATATCCATCGCACCATACCGAATGGTGCCTATAGAGTTGAAAGAATTGAAAATTCAGCTACAGGAACTTCTTGAAAAAGGTTTTATACGCCCTAGTGTTTCTCCTTGGGGTGCACCGGTATTATTTGTCAAAAAGAAAGATGGGTCTCTTAGACTTTGCATAGATAATAGGCAATTAAACAAGGAGATTGTGAAGAACAAATATCCACTACCACGAATTGATGACTTGTTTGATCAGCTTAGAGGTGCATGTGTCTTCTCTAAGATTGATTTGAAGTCAGGGTACTACCAGTTGAGGGTAAAAGAAACAGATGTTCCGAAGATAACCTTTAGAACTAGATATGGGTATTATGAATTTCTAGTGATGCCCTTTGGACTTACCAATGCCCCAGCGGCATTTATGGACCTCATGAATCGTGTCTTTCACTGTTACTTAGATTAGTTTATTGTTATCTTTATTGATGATATTTTAATTTATTCCAAGAATCGGGAGGAACATGATGAACACTTGAGAATCGTTTTGTGAACTTTAAGAGATAAACAACTTTATGCCAAGTTCAGTAAGTGTGAGTTATGGTTGGATAAAGTCTCCTTCCTTGGTCATGTCATTTCGACTGATGGGATTAAAGTTGACCCTAAAAAGATAGAAACAATTTTGGAATGGAAGCCACTTAAGAATGTTACCGAAATTAGAACCTTTTTAGGTTTGGCTGGGTATTATAGGAGGTTTGTCAAAATATTTTCTATCATTGCAGCACCTATGACCAAATTACTTCAAAAGAATGGAAAATTTGTATGGAATAATAGGTGTCAAGAAAGTTTTGAAAGGTTGAAAGCTATGCTAACTGAAGCGCCTGTTCTTATGCAACCCGAGCTCGGTAAAGATTTTGTAATTTATAGTGACGCCTCGCATAACGGGCTTGGCTGTGTACTTATGTAAAAGGGAAGAGTAATTGCTTATACTTCCAGGCAACTTAAACCTCATGAAAGGAATTACCCAACCCACGACCTTGAGTTAGCAGCTATAGTTTTTTTTGCTTTGAAGATATGGAGGCACTATTTGTATGGAGAAAAGTGTTACATTTACACTGATCATAAGAGTCTTAAGTATCTTCCTACTCAGAAGGAATTGAATTTGAGACAAAAAAGGTGGCTAGAACTAATAAAGGACTATGACTGGAGCATTGATTATAGTCTAGGCAAAGCAAATGTGGTGGCTGATGCACTTAGTAGAAAATCATTATCAGGTATATTATGATCAATCAATTTAAATTATTAATTGAGTATAATAGTAAGATTATATATATATAACCCATAATTTAAATGTCTTTTCCCAACTCTAAGGGCTATGAACATTAAACTATCTGTAGCCAAAGATGGTGCTTTAATAGCTGAATTGAGACTCAGACCCAACTTAATGCAATAAGTGAAAGAAGCTTAAACACAAGATGAGAGACTAACTTCAATTCTTACACAAATTCAGGAAGGAAAGAATAGTGAATACATGGTTAAAGAAGGTGGATGTTTATACTTTAAAAATAGGATTTGTGTCCCTAAGGTGGATGAATTAAAACAAAGCATTATGAGGGAAGCTTATAGCAGCCCATATACTATGCACCCAGGAAGCAAAAAGATGTATCAAGATCTAAAAACGCACTATTGGTGGCCAGGTATGAAGCGAGATATTGCGAAATATGTTTCCAAGTATCTAACATGCCAGCAAGTTAAAGCAGAACACCAAGTTCCTTTCGGCTTACTTCAACTAATAGCAGTGACTGAATGGAAATGGGACCAAATTACAATGGATTTTGTAATCGGCTTGCCTCAGACCAGAAAAAAGTACAATGCCATATGGGTAATTGTGGATAAATTAACCAAATTCGCTTACTTTTTGCCTATCAGAAACGACTATCAACTTTCTAAACTGGCAGAATTATACATTAATGAAATTGTACGATTGCACGGTGTTCCATCCTCCATTATATCTGATCGAGACTCGAAATTTACTTCAACATTTTGGAAGGAGTTATAAGAAGCTTTGGGTATTACATGCAAATATAACACTGCTTTCCATCCTCAAACGGATGGACAATATGAAAGAATAATCCAAGTATTGGAAGACATGCTCCGAAGATGTGTTATTGACTTTAAAGGAAGTTGGGATAGATACCTTCCATTGATCGAATTTGCATACAACAATAGCTATTAGGCTAGCATACAGATGGCACCCTATGAAGCACTTTTATGGCAGAAAATGCAAAATGCCTATATGCTGGACAGGACTCGGAGAAAGTAAACTTGTAGGTCCAAATTTTATAAGGGAAACTGAAGATAAGGTGAGGATTATTAAAGAAAGGTTAAAGGCTACTTCCGATCGCCAGAAGTCATATGCTAACTTGAAGAGAAGGGACATTGAGTATACAATTGGTGATAAAGTCTTCTTGAAGGTTTCTCCCTGGAAGAAAGTACTTTGATTTGGCAAGAAAGGAAAACTAGCACCGAGATTTATCGGTCCTTTTCAGATCATTGAGCAAGTGGGATCGGTAGCCTATAGACTGGATTTGCCACGAGAATTAGAAAGGATCCACAATGTTTTCCACGTGTCAATGTTATGAAGGTATCGATCTGACCCATCACACATTGTGACCTTAGAGGATATTGAAGTTTAACCAGATCTGACATACGAAGAGAAACCAGTGCAAATCCTGGCAAGGGAAACCAAATAGCTAAGAAAGAAATCGATACCACTGGTAAAGGTACTATGGAAAAATCACAAGGTGGATGAAGCAACTTGGGAACCCGAGGACACCATAAAAAAGAACTATCCAGAGTTATTTAACACAGGTAAATTTCGAGGACGAAATTTTATTTAGAGGGGAAGATTTGTAACGCCCCAACCCCCTAATTTTTTGATTAATAACCAAATCAACCCAAAAATAAAATGAAAAATAAGTAAATGAGGGCTTAAAAATATAATAAAAGATGGAAAAATAAAGAAGAAATTGTGTGCATGTGTGTGTATTTGAGTTGGGGCCAGAATATAAATAGAAAGAAAAAAAGGGTGTGGGCTTAAGACTTATGGGACCAAAGTGGAACTTTGCCAAAACGATGTAGTTTTGGCCTTGTTGGTTTTTCCCCTTCCTTTTTTTTTTTTTCTTTTTCTTTCTTTTCCTTGCATTGGCAGATCGGGACTGCCCGACCACCACCTCCC
Organism: Excoecaria agallocha; assembly: GCA_037975025.1. NCBI lineage: Eukaryota > Viridiplantae > Streptophyta > Magnoliopsida > Malpighiales > Euphorbiaceae > Excoecaria > Excoecaria agallocha. The sequence continues at coordinate 47,496 of JBBPFJ010000729.1, read as the reverse complement.
TCCCTTCTCTTCTTCTCCCCTTACTGGTCTGGCCACACCAACAGCAGCCGCCGTCATAGCCGCCTGCACCACCGCCTTCTTCCTCTTCTCCCCCTTCTTCTCCTCCGCGCGGCAGCAGTAGCCCTCCCCTTCTTCTCCTCCTTCTTGGTTCGGTTCTCCTTCACCCGGCCTCCCTTGGTGCTAAGCTCCCTCTCTATTTGTTGGGTAAATAGTTTATGGTGGGAATTGGAGGTAAACCTTGTATAATTTCATATCTAGGGATTTTCTTAATTTGGGAAAAAATTAAAATTGTGATAGTTAGATGAATATTTAGTTTAGTTAATTAATTGTCTACAATTGCTATAATTTGTTAAATTGCTCATTAATTGTTGAGGAAACTCTTGTGGGTTATGGATTTTGTAGAAAGAAGGAGTGAAGTGGATGAAGAAAGTAAGGAAAAAGGAAGAGATTGATGATGAATTGAGGTCCTAAAAGCTGAAATTTTAAGAAAATATCAACAAACAAGTAAGTGTTCAAGCAAATTTATTTTTCCTTGAATTATGTCTTAACCATGTTTGAATTTCTCTTAGTTAATGTTGATTTTGTTATGATTAGAGTTAGGCAAATTGGGTTTGATATTAACTGAAGCTATGCTGTAATTAATTGTGTTTTTTTTTTTACAAGTATGTATTATAGATAATAAGTAGTGAATATGTCTTATATAAATGGAGGTTTTAAATTATAGCTAAATTAGTTATAAATATTGAGTTTAACATTTAACAAAGTTGTGTTATGAATTATTTGAATTGATTGTGAATTAAGAACCATGAAGAATATTTTATAACCAACATGAATTGAACATGGCTTTGAGGTAACCAATATAATTAAAGGAAAATTTACTTAAATTGTAGCTAATGACATAACACCATTTGGATTTCTAATCCTGGACAAGTAATGAATTAATAGCTTAAAATGCTAAGAAAGGCATGGAAAGATGAAATTGAAGGTTAAAACTTGTTGTTTGCCCTTAGTAAACCAAACATGAATTCTAGAAATTGGATAAATTAGCATGCTAATTAGGGAGTCAGCAATATGATGCCTTCTTATGTAACACTGGAATGGATGGCTCCGAGAGCTCTTCTAGTGTATGTAATTAAATTGAGTCGTGGACCAGATGGCTTTGAGAGCTCAGTCCACGTTTGCATGTATATATATATAAATATGTATGTGTGTACATAGAAACGCATATGTTTAATAGAAAAATTGCATCTGTCGACTGAGAAAATTGTTGATAAGGGGCTGGATGATTTCGAGAACTCGGTCCCTAGATTATATCCCATTTATCTAGCTTGATGCGATTCTGCTGGATTTACTTGGGGAAAATATAAAACATAGACGTAAATTTTCATTTTAATGAATTGGAAGTTGCTAATAACCAAGCATTTAGTTAAGTTAATAAATGAGCATATTATATACTTGCTTAATTTGCTTATGTAGGTTTTTCTTATCATTTGTATATGCCAGATGATTGAGAATATGCCTTGCTTGACAAACTGAAACGTGTATATGCTTGATTATTTTAATATATATATTGAAAAAATAGAATTGCTTGAACACCACTAAGCATTTTGCTTAGTGCGTGAATTTTCTTTCCGTGCGTAGGTTAAGAAAGCATTTTGAAGAAAGTAGATAGCGGATCTGCATCAAAATTTGGGTCTTACTTGAAGAATAGAAGAATTTTGAGGTGGATGCGCTTTTCTTTTATCCTCCTTCTACTTTTTTTTGGACATGTACACTGATATATTTTGGATTATAAATCGCATATGTAAATAATTATGATAGTAATGTTGCAAATTATGTTGGAACTAATGATAAAGTAATTATATCATGCATCTTATAATTGCTGGATTTGGAACCAAACTGTTGAAGGAAGGGCATTGCTTATTGTGATGGGATTGGAGTTGGAGTTAGTGGGTAAATTAAATGCTATTGGGAGTGCTTTAAACATTTTCTTTCTAGGGGGTTTTCTTCAGAATTTAGGGGATAATCTGCCAAAATTTTTACAAATAAATAGTGTTGTATTTAAGGTTTATTTAATTTGACTAGAATAGCCAAAACCCGATTGTGACATCCGGTATCCGGGTTGTCCAACTGACCGGGTATAGGGTGTTACAGAAAAACCTTGTGTATTCATTCATAAAAATTCTCTACGTATCTTTACAAAGTTTATATCGGTATAATCTCTCTTCACACAAAAAGTGCAGTAACTGAAATTTTAGCTGCCAACTAATACAGCCAAAACAACCAAAACAGAAAAATGCATACGAAATGGAAAAAATGAAAAATATAACTAATAACAGTTGGCTAACTAATTAACCAACTTATCCATCTTAGATTTTCAAATGCATTTACTCAAACACCTGCTGTGCCATTCCCTTCTTTATTTCCTTCAACATCCTTCCCTACTTCTTTCACGTTATCTTCATTTTGAATCATAACAATATCCTCCCCTTTAGATTTTACCTTGTCCTCAAGGTGGAGATAAGGAAATTGAGAGGAGAGAAAAGTAAGATCCTCCCAAGTATTCTCATTGGGATAGAGATTGGTCCACTGCATTAATACTTGAAGGACTGATTGTTTCTGCCTCATAATTGTTCTGGTCTTCAAGATTGCCAACGGTTCAACCTTAGGAACACCAGTAGGGGTATAACTTGGAGGATCAGCAATAACAATTGCAGAACCCTTAGCCTTTTTCAATAGAGAAACATGAAGCACATCGTGAATGAGAGAATGAGGTGGCAAGTTAACTGCATGATCATATTCTTTAGCTATTGGCAGAGAATTGGGGAAGTGAAAAACTTGCTGGAGCTAATCTAATACGTGTTGCGATTTGGGAGGATAGGTTGCTGTAGAGCTATGGTTGTCTTCTGTCATTCTTGTAGTAATATTACCTTTAATTTCTAAGGTTACCACAGAGAATAACTAAGCTGAAAGAATCCTGCATCCTTTTTTAAACATCTTTTTCAAACTCTTGCCAATCATAAGTTTCCATGATCCTTCCTTCATAATTCCTTTCAACTTCACCGTTCTTCCCTCCTTATCAAAAGTAAGTTGCTTTTTAACAAGATCAAATAATAATGGGTTGTATAACCTCATCCAATCCACCCCCAACACCATATCATAGCCCCCAAGCTCCAACAATCTAATGTTAAATTGAAACTGATGCCCTTACATAGTCCACTGGAACTACAAACATTTGGATCTAATAATGACCTTTTGCCCACTTGCTACGGTCACTGGTAATGGGCTGGCCTTCGAAACTGCAGCTTGAACCTTAGCAGCTACTGAAGGATCTAAGAAACTATGAGTACTCCTACTGTCGATCAAGATAATGATTGAGTGATCCCCAACCCTTCCTTTAATCTTCAAGGTATTTGAGGTGGTAACACCAGTTAAAGCTATCATAGAAAGCTCTCCTTCCTGTTCAAGATCAGTATCTTCCTCCAATGTCCCCTCTGTCTCAGCAGTCATAGCCAATAACTGTTGACTCTTGCATTGGTTCCTTGGAGAGAACCGATCCCCACATTTAAAATAAAGGCCTGTTGCCTTTCTCTGCTCAAACAAACTTGATTTATTATGATCAATAAAAATAGATACTGGTGCACCTTTATCCATTCCTTTTGCAGGAAGAGGACTGAACTTCGATGGACTTGAATAACCTCCCAAATTAGACCTTGCAGGTAATATAGCTTTGGTGTATAGCTTTTATTTCCTCCTAATGGCATCAAAGGACTGCTCCTATAGTTTAGCCTGCTCAAAGGCTTGGTTTAAGGTTTGGGGTTTGAACATTTTAATCATGGGTCTTAACTCATCATTTAACCCACTTATGAAACTGGAGATGAAATATGATTTGCTCAACCCAGGGTTATTTTTCTGCATCAAGGCTTTCAGTTCTTCAAACTTCTCTTGATAAACTGTTACAGATTCTGATTGATAAAGCTTGTTAAATGTATCAATCACATCAGCTGAAGTTTTCTCTCCAAACCTGACCCAAAGGTCTTCAATGAATTTTTCCCATTTGATTACAGGTTGATGTGCTAGCCACCCTTGAAACCAGTTGTTGGCCTTTTTTCCCAAAAGAATAGTAGCCATTTCTACCTTCTGCTCTTCTGGAACATTATAGAACTGGAAATACTTCTAACATTTCCTCACAAAATTCCTTGGATTTTCTCTATCGAATGCTGGTAGCTCTATTTTTGGAATTTTCAATGGGAACAAGTCAGATTTGTTTTTGTCGTTACTCCCCTGACCCTTATCCCAAAATTTGGGAGTAGTTAAGTAAAATACCTTTTTCTGGACTGGAGACAGCATCTGGAATAGAAATCACAGGTATTGGATCTTTTCCTTTTCCAGTAGTAGAGACTGCTTCTAGAACTTGTTTTATCATTTTTGAAAATCGCGACTCCATTTCACTCATCTTCATATCCAGCTGCTTCACTTGTTCTGCAATCTCCTGATTGCTAACTCCCTCTGCCATATTACTAGTGTTTTTGTTCTTGTTTGGTGCCAGATTATAAGTTTGGATAAGCTCTTGGGAATCAATAGACATAAATCTTCAAAAATTTCCCAGGAACGGTAAGCTCTGATACCAGTTGTTACAACTTAGAGTTGCAACGAAGAGAATATTGGAGAGATTAGAAGAAACAGAGAAAAGAGAGAATAGAGTGAGAAAGAAGAAGAAGAATAGGAGAAAATTTTAGAGAGAAAAACCTTGTGTATTCATTCATAAAAATTCTCTAGGTATCTTTACAAAGTTTATATGGGTATAATCTCTCTTCACACAAAAAGTGCAGCAACTGAAATTTTAGCTACCAACTAATACAGCCAAAACAACCAAAACAGAAAAATGCATACAAAATGGTAAAAATGAAAAATATAACTGATAACAATTGGCTAACTAATTAACCAACTTATTCCATCTCAAATTTTCAAATGCATTTACTCAAACACCTGCTGTGCCATTCCCTTCTTCATCTCCTTCAACAGCCTTTCCTACTTCTTCCACGTTATCTTCATTTTGAATCATAACATCTTTCAATTTAGTCCTTCCTCTAATGTACAAATTACTAATTACTCAATTACTTACATGCCTTTACAATAGCTTAAATACCGAATACGTCCCAAAACATACAATTAAGGTTCTTTTACTTTAAAACCCATAGAATCTTTTAATCACTTACTTTAATTCCTCTATAAAACATTTTGGGGCCTTACACCTTACACTTACATATCCTAGATAGATTGGACACACACCTTACATAATTCTCACACACACTCAATTTCCACATTCTGCACACTTTCCCACACTTACTTTCTCACACTTGATTTTCGCTGTGGTTCAAGCAATAAAATTAAAGTCAGTTTTTAATAGCCGACTCAATAATAATAATAGTGAGGCTTAATACCTTATTTCCTTCCTCAACTTTAATTTAATTGCATTATTCATATTTAAACTTTAACTATTTTTAAATCACCACCTTAACTTCAGTTAGCTCTCATAACAAATCACCTCCTTTATTTATTTTTAAATTCCAATTCCATCTCTAACATATATTCTTACTCTTTCTCTTGTTTGATCCTACGTTATCATGATTTCTAAGTTATCATATGCTCTCCTTAGGTGCACTACACTGCGCTGTCCACATCAGCAAAATAAGTAAAGGAGGTGGTTTATTATAAGAGCTAACTGAAGTTAAGGTGGTGATTTTAAAAGAGTTTAAGTTCAGGTATGAATAATGCAATTAAAATAAAGTTCAGCGGGAAAATAAGGTATTAAGCCTAATAATAATAATAATAAAAGATAAAACAATAAATATATTAAATATATAATTGAGACAAAGAAATATAGTAAAAAGAAAATATGCATTCTAATACCATATTAGGTTCAATTTTATAGTGGATATTACTAATTAAAATGCATTCAAATGCTTTAAATATATAAGGAAAAACACATTGTATATTCCCTCAACTTTAACATTTTTTAACTTTAAGTTTTATCTTACTTACTCATGTTAGATTCAATTTAGATATAAATGAAAAAGTTGATATACACGCTTTGTTTATTTCGTATGAATTCAACTTAAAATGATTATAGATATTGCCAAGATATAAAAAATTGAAAAAAAAATCATTCATTACCTTCTATATGTTTGAAATGATTATATATATATATATATATATATATATATATATATATATATATATATATAATTTTTTTTTATTTTAGTGGATCCCACATTTATGCGATATTAATCAAGTGTATTTACAATTCCGCTAGTCCCATCAAAATTTAATCTAACGTGAGTAATTTGGAAAGTACATAAATTAAATATCAAATTTTTAAAGTAAAGATATCTAATATGAAAAAACGAGATAAGAATCCCATAATGCCTTTTTCCAACATATAAATATATTGTAATTTCCAAATATCAATTCATTCTATATATAATTAGACATTTTATTTGTAATAGCCTCAATATCAGCCTGACCGTAAACAGTAAATTTCGATGGTGAATAGAGCACTCGAGCCGTAAATTGGGCCAGAAAGTGAAAAATATTTTATTTGACCATCGGAAAGCATTGGTCATGGTGAGTTCGGAGTTGAAATTTGAAGTGAAATTGAGGTTAAATAGGCCTCTAAAAGTCAAAAATACGAAAAAGATAGTGAGTCAATTTTTTTCCTAAAAAAGATTAACTAATTTTGACCAAATTTTTAAAAATAAAAAATAAACTCCGAAAATTGTCAGATTTTGCAAATCTTAATAAAATTTTATGTAAATTATTTTGGTATAAAAAAATAAAATTTTCGACGATGTCGGTAATTATCAAATTGGATCGGTTCGGTTGAATTAGACCTATAATGAACTCCGATTGAGCTAAAAATTTGTACACAACCTGTTTTTGATACTCTAAGGATGATGGGATTGAAATTGAAGGGAATTGAGGTGAGCAAGTGGGAGAATTACAGGTGGGCCTTTGGAAAAGTGAAATTGGGCCTTAAAGAATTAACTAAGGCCCATTGAGTTTTGGCCCAGCCTTTGGCCCAATTGGAGGGGTATTTAAGGGGGAAAGATCTATAGACTTTAAGCAGATTTCAACTTCTCCTTCCTCCTCTTCCTTGGCTGAACTCTTCTCTCTCTTTTCTCCCTCAAAATTTCTTTAATCTCACTCTTTTTTCTTGGAAATTCAAGCATCCTATCCCTAATTCTATCCCTCTAAATGTTTATTCCAGCCTCAAACCCTTGATTTGGAGGATTAAAGCAAGGAAATTCTAAAGAGAAAGCTTTAGGTGTCTAAGTGAGGTAAGTGGAAACCATGGATTTAATTTGGTTTTAAGGCATCTATAGATGTATTTAGGTGCCTAGAGTTCATTTATGTAGTCATTTTGGGTAAAAGGGATCAAAAAATTAAGATTTCTAATGGTAGAGAATTCGGCCATGGTAGGTTCACAAGGAGGAATCAAAGCTTTCAAGGACAAAGGCAAAGAAAAGGAAGCCTAAGCAAGGAGAAAATGTAAGTGACTAATAAAACTTAGTATTTTCCTCAATTTTGAACAATTATCCTTTATGTAACTTAGGGTAAAAATGATGTATTAGTGTAAAATTGAAATTGATGTTAGAATAGTGTAATTAGACCTTAAATAAGTGTATTTGAATGCCTAAACAAATTATTAGATAAAGATATAGTGAGGAAACCTTGTTGGCCGAATGGAACACTAAGGTGAATTAGGGTTTATTTTAGGTATTTTAATGGAATTATGCTATTAAATGGTAGTAGAAATGAAATAACATGCTCATGAATTTTTGTAGAATTTTTAAGAATTTAAAGAATATTTTAGAGCTAAATTACTAATTATGTAACTAATGAAAATGTTGATTTAGTAAGAAATAATGTGTATATTGATGACAAAGTGCACAATTATAGTGAACTGTGATGAGACAATTCACAAACTATGTAAAGAAAATTAAAGAGTTGAATAATAAATAAAGTAAGTGTAAATGAAAAAAATGAAATAATGAGAAAACCAAGAATTGAGTGGAGATTTAACGAAATTATGCCCTTAGAAGTAGTCTGACAGTGAAACTTAGTTCAGGATATAATTGGCTGGCCATAGAAATATTTGTACCGCGGTGCAAGTCATGGCGACTTGCTTTGTCGTGGTAGGATCACTGATCTCCATAGCATCTGTCTATTTCTGTTATCTGTTCTGTGAAAAAATGGTTTTTAAGATCATTTTTCACTCTATATGTGGCCCATGGGGTCCACGTACTGTGTATTCGGTCTGAAAGTTTCTGTCGGGACTGTATTAGGGGCATTATATTGAAAATAAATCAAAAGTGTGAAAAGAATGTTAAAAATGAAGTTTATAGTGAAAAAGGACCTAAATGAAAGAAAATAAAAAGTTTAGGGACAAAATGATAATTTTACCAAAATTGGTAACTAATAAGTAGTTATGAGTAAGAAAAGCATAATGAGGGAAAAATGGTAAATTAGGGTCTCAACGGTGTCAAAAATGAGATTTTTCTGATACGGGGACTAAAATGTAATTTTATACAAGAATAGTAAAATAAAGAGTAATAGAGGGTTAAAGAATGAAATTAAAGGACAAAAAAACTAAAGAAAAAGGTTATAATGGCAATTTGCTAAATATTGAGGTAAAAAGGACAAATTTGAGAATAAATAAAATTTTAAGGACTAAATTGAATAATTGCTAAGACTTGTGTACTAATCAAGAATAAGTCGTTATTAATAGTAGTTGAAAAAAAAAAACTGGCCCATTTAAAGTAAGTTAGGAATTTATTTGTATGACCGCAATATAAATGGAAATTTATAGGTAAGGGAAGGCACTAAGATTGTTAGTCACCACTAGACATGCTTTATACTCAACATATAGATTTTGCTGCATGCAGGTACTACTATAAGAAAATTAGCAAATAGCAACGGAAATTAGCAACCGAATTTGTTGAATTTTCGTTGCTAATAAAAATTAGCAACGGAACATTCGGTTGCATATTTGACGGTTGCTATTTTTTAATTTCCGTTGCTAATTAGCAACGGAATTAGAATTTCGTTGCTATTTTTACCAACGGAATTAGAATATTCGTTGCTATTTTTAGCAACCGCATAGAAATTCCGTTGCTATTTTTAGCAACCGAATTGAAGTTTCCGTTGCTAAAATAGGGAGTATTATAAACAATTGTGACGAAATTTTCGTCGCCATTCCGTCACTAAATTATTGTTGATCACCAAGGGACTGGAGATTGGAAAAGCGGTTAACAAAAAAGCACAAATTAACAGAAGTGTTTTTTCAATTTCTCAATTGCAGCTCTCTTAAACATTAACTCTCCTAAAAAAATAAAAATAACTCTACCATTTTAGTAATGAACAATCCAATGGAGTCTAACCAAAATCACACAAGGTATTATATATATAACACTAACATAATTGCTATCATAATACAAACAGTGCTCAATTGCCAATTGAAGTAATTGATATCATAATACAAACAGTGCTCAAAACAGCTTTTGATTCAATAGATGCCACTTACACGCAACAACATGATTAAAATAATAAATTACAAACCTGAGCAGGATAGTCTACAAATATATACTCAGCATATTCCCTTTTCTGGCGCCTTAGACAAACTCGGCCATCTGGACTTTGCTTTTCCAATTAAAATCTGATAGTATTATTCAATACAAACTCTCATTGATTGCTCTTAATACTCTACAATAATAATAACAAATGAAACAAACTAAATCCATATTCTGATAGCAACAGCTAAAATGCATCAGCCATTTTTATTTACATTACATAAAACAGAAAAAAAAAAACAACAAACTAGCCCAAACAGTTTCATAGAACTGAATTATGGATGTCCCATTCTCTGTCACTTAATTTGCTCCTAAAATTCGAGGAATAATTGTTTCTAGTCAGTTTATTTTCCATCCAAGTCAACCCAAGCAGTTCAATCTAGTAGGAAGTTTAACTGGAACTTCATCAACATTTGCTTTTAAACTTCAGGGATATTTTCTGTTGGTTCAGGCTTCAAACATAAAAGACAAGGTCACAAGGATTGTTCTACAGTCTACTGACTAGTCTGTATGACCATATTACAACCTTAGAGATTGCAAATTCTTGAGATTTACTGGCATAATTCATTAACAATTAAAGTCAATTAAACACAACTTTATAACAATGTTTATGAGCACAAGTTCCTGACATGAAATATATCAAGATGATAACAAATTGTACCTTTTTATCTTTGCTTTTCCTAGCTAAAATATCCTCCTTCCTTCTCTTGCTATTTTCTTTTTTCTGGACAAGAATGAATTCGCCGGTAAACTTCAAGAAAAAACATCATATAATAAATATATAACTAAATTCAGTAAAAAGCACTATCGATCTTCCGAAGCAGAAATCCAAGAGGTCTTGTTAACCAAAAATATGTCAGAACAATTAAGGTCTTAAATTTCACTGCTATTAACCACAAATAGATAGCTGGAAAATCCCATCGCCGTATCTCTTTCAAGAGCAGTACAGAGGATAAATTTGACATGGTGTATATATATATATATATATATATATATATATATATATATATATATATATATGTAATACAAACCTAAATTACACAACAAATCATCAAGAGAAATGACTTTAAGATATAATGTGCAACACAGAAATCAACTTATCAAAAATAAAAAGACAAAAAAGCTGATCCAATGAGCAAAAAAGCGTTCCAAGAAAAAGAGAAAAATATAACAGGTACAGAAAATGTACATCTCAAGTTTTTGACATTTGTGGTAATTGTCAACATTTAGATTTTGATTCTGCATATGTAATTACATGCAAAATCTGTTTTTTCCTTGCTGTTGTGGCCATGTACAATTGCATACAAACTAATAACATAGATTAGTTTGGTTAAGAAAATTACTGGATAATAATTTTCAGCTGAGGTTGATTGACTGAGAGGTTCCTTAGTTCTATAATCTCGAATCTGCAAGGAACAGAACAACACTGAAAGTATGAGCATTAACTATTAATGAGGTGCCATCAATAGCAGCCAACTTATAGAGCAAATTAACAGAAAATATGAAACAAATGACAAAAATCACTGCTCTATTGAAATCCTGGACTATTGAGTAAAAATAACTGCTAAATATACATAGCAAGGCAACTGGACCCTGGACTATTGAGTAAAAATCTCTCAACTGCCATATAACCCAGCTGAAAAGAAGGCCTCCTGCTCACCAGAAGACAAACTGAATCTGCAGCTAAACCACGCTGGTAAGCGTTTTAAAGCTTGTGCAAATGGGGCTATAAAGTGTTATACTTTTTTAAATTTATTCGTGTTTAGCACTGCACAAACAAGGAAGAAATTCAATTGCAGATACACAAATGTTTAATTACTGTTAAATCAAAATTCAATTCTCAAACAAGAAACCTCAAAAGAGAAAAGAGACGGAGAGAAAGAAAGATAGAAATTAAGCGCAAGAAAAATAGATAAAGGAAAAGTTTGTGAGTAAACTACTAAGTTTAAGCAACTGACCATCCCAAGGCAAATTATTCGTAAATATAAAAGGACAATTACAAATAAAAAAATTAGTAATTTATTAAATTTCAGAGCTGATTCAATTTCTAAACTATATATGGCTCTAGTCTATGCACCTTGGTCCAGCTGCAATGTCAACTCCTCCAGAGAACGATCTGAATCAACTAACAGTGTCTACTTGTTCTTGTTGAAGTAATCCCATACAATGACCTGTCAAAAAAAATTAAAGAAAGAAATTAAAAGAATCTTAATTGAAATGGAGCCAATAAATAAGCCGACACACAAAATGAAAAACAACAAATGGTGGGAATTACAAGGTGAAAATACTCTAATTAATAGTTGAAAGTCATAGTTTAGTAAGAACAAAACTTAATTTTTTGAAAACCCACAGGCTTACAATCATAGATTTGCAAAATAAAATGGACAAGTATTAAAGCCAATTAGAAATGTCAATACAGCAATAATATAATCCAGCTAGGAAACAAAGCACCAGGACAAAAGTTAAATCATTTTCAACAAGTTGAAGAAGATTCATGGGCTCCAAAAAAACCATAAAAAAAACTAGACATAATAGGGCAAAGTAACAATGTCTTGAAATTTTACTACTTTATTTCTAGTGATATTTAACAGCAAAGATCCTAAGAACCGTCAACCAGCAATTATGACTTATTCAACCAATTTACTTGACACTGACCAGCAGGTATACCTAACATGCAGCAGAAAGATGCTATCCTAAAAAATGAATTAATTATGCACCTGTCTACTGATCCTTCCAACCCCATCATGTCGAAAACACATCAAAAAGAATCAGCGGTTAAACCTTATGTGGGTACTAATATTGCATATGTACAAAATTGTACAATAAGAGACAAAATTAGAAAAAAAATATGATGAACAGACAATGAGAACCAGATGCTATATATATCTTGGCATCTAGTGTACAAAACCAAATGACATTCACAAAAAAATATACTATAAAGAAATAAAAAAAATTCAACGACAAAATGGGGGCAAAAAAAGAAAATAATAAAAAAGAATTAAGAAGAGATGTATACAGAAGAATAAGAAGTGCCTTGAGTAGGGGCACATTGGCTGCAATCACAAGGCACCCAAAACATATCGCTTCCTATATCTAGCTGACCATGAACTTCACTGCCGGCGTCCCCAACTCCACCATCGTGTAATGCAAACTAAAACCCAGCAAACAAACATAAAAAAAGATTATTTTTTTAAGAAAAAAATTAACAGTACAAAGAAAACCCTATTTAAGAAGAAAAGAAACATTACAATCCCATAGAGCTAATTCGAAAAGTGGAATTCCCATCGGAGAAAGCAAGCAGAGCATCTCTATTGTAGAGTTTACGGCCATGAAGCATCTGATCACGGTGAGCCAACTCTGAATAGTATTGAAAGCTCCCCTTTGAGTTGCCATTGAAGGAATGTGAGAAGTTCTTGAGCAAGTCAGAGTACTGGTGGTGCATCTTGAAGCTAAAGATGCTTCGGCCATGGCAAACGGAGATTTGAAGAAGTGATAGGGAAAGGGAGAACGACAAGGAAAGGGAGAGAGAGAGAGGAAAAGGGAAACGCTGAGACTGAAGGAAACAATTTATACTTAGGGCAAAGTAAAAAATAGCAACCGAATTCGTATTCCGTTGCTAAAATAGCAACGAAATTTTGATTTCGTAAAATGAATAATAACTTTGGACAGTTATATGTCATCGGCCTCATAAGTTAAGATTATAGTAATGACATTAGATTAATGGAAAAGGGAGAAATTAAGGAATTGAATTTAAGTTAAAAATTTTTTTATCAATTTGCGTGCAATGTTCCGTAAATCTGAATGCTAAGGGTGTTACATTATTTTTTTTTTCATTAATTAATTATACTATAAATTATTTTACTTAATTTATTTAAATACAAATCCGTTGAAGTTGTAGCGACAAGACATTAATTATAAAATAGTGATATTAGTACAAATTAAGTTGCTTGATCCAATGTTTTCTTTTCCATCAAGACAGAACTGAATACTAGAACAAGGAAAATACGTGGATGGCTCTTCGACCAATAATGTACCGTAATTTTGTATAAATACATAGCCGGTTTTTAAAGTTTTGATAAGAATGCGCTAGACACTCTCTCTACCGCGACAATGGCCTTGTGCTCATATCAATTCTCAGTCTCACAACTCGACGAAACTTCTTCTCCACAATATGATTTAGCATCATCAAATTGGTCGCTAGTATGATTTTGAAACCAGCATTTATAGCTTGATCATTTAAGCTTAATCTGTAGATTTTTAAGAGAAAATTTAAATATAATGAAATAGTTAAGTAAATGAGTGATTATTTGAGTAATGTCCAAGTTAGAGTGTTACTTAACTAAAGAATAATTTATTGTTGCAATCCATTAGGGATTGAATATCAATTTCATTAAGAGTTTAATTGCTGAGTTAAATTTATATACGTTTTATTTCTTTTTAATAGATTTGTTGTGCTTGCAACTCGATAAATTGAAGTCTCTATAACTTTTGGTTAATTCTGAAAAGGTGCAATGATTCTGATCGGGATATGTTTGTGTTATTTTGGTATAGATCTTGACATTTTTAGATATTAAATTTTTTGTTTCTCCAAAATACGGTGTGATTGGATGCAGTGGACAAGGTGCTTGCTCGGCCAGCTGTAATTTCATATTATGCATGTTTCCGATTATATGTTCACTCTTGGACCACTTATGACAAGGTGCTTCTTGACGATTGTAATACCGGTTCGCTCACTATTCTCAACCCCATCACAAAGGCTGAAATTCAACTTCCACCAAGAATCATGACTAACTTTCCTAATTTGGAACCTTTTTCTATGTATTCATCAGGAAATTATCAGAGGATACATAAGATTATATTGTCGTGGAGTCCTAACTTAAGTGACAATTATTTAGCTGTAAGTTCTATGGTTATTGTATTCGGTGTAGATTAGCCTTCTGTAAAGGAGACGCTAAATGGACTACACTTGGAGCACAAAATTTGTATGAGGATACCATGTTTCATAAATGACAGTTATATGCTCTGTTGCATGATGGCCGGCTTCTGGTTATCCACGTTGCTGCTTCCTCACGGTCAGGGACAAAAGTAACACCGCCATGTTCAAAGCTAAATGGCTGAACAAAGATCATATTTTATTAATTATATCATTATTGATATACACTTTTTTTTTAATGCCATTATTGATAAACACTTGTTGTTTGTAATTTAATTACCAGAAGGGAAAATAGGAAAAAGAAAAAAAAGACTTTCAATAGGTCAATCAAAAACGAAAAGTCTTTTATTGTTATTATTATTTAATTATTTAGGAAAAGATAATGCACGGTTGATCTCTTAAGCTCCTATATATATATATATCATGCATAATATTAATTTGCAAAAAGAAAAAGATTTACTCCAAAAATAATTAATATGGCTTCAAAAAGTTCTGGTAAGACAAAAATGGCTGCAGTATTGAGCATGATGGAGGTGGTGTAAGAGGCATAATTCCTGGAATTATCGTGGCCTCTCTTGAATCCAAGCTTCAGGTACTGTCGACAATCTGAATAATTGATTTTTTTTTTCCTTTTTCACCTTTAGTTTCTTCATCTTTTTATTATTATTTTTTTTTAATTTTCTGGTTTTTGTAGGATTTAGATGGACAAAGTGCCAGAATTGCAGATTATTTTGATATAATTGCAGGAACAATCACTGGCGGTCTATTCACTGCCATGCTTACAGCTCCAAACAAGGAGAAGAAACCTATTTTCGAAGCCATTAAAATTAGTTATTTCATATTTTATTAATTAGTTATGTTTTAGGGATATATGTAATGTTGCTAATTACATTTATATTTTGGAATGGTGCAATTTCAAGAAGAAAAATATATCCAAGTAAAAAAATTGCAGAGCAAGTAGTATTCATCAATTTAAGGGACATAGCCAGTAGAAAAAGATTGACTAAATTAATTAAAAAACAAAAGCACCAGAGGAGTTTGAAGAGATAGCTAATTTTTTTTTTAACGTGGCAAAAATTGAAAATAAAAGGACTTATCGTAAAAAAGTTTTTAATTTGAGGGCTAATGTAAAAATATTTAAAAGTTCAAGGTCTAAGAATGAATTTTCCTTTTATTTATTCTTTTTTTTTTCTGAAGATTAAGAATCCAAATGAGAAAAGGATTCTTGGTGGCTTTTATTAGGTTTTAATCAGCAGATACTGGGGACAATTTTTTAAATAATATAGTTTAAATAAATAATTATTAAAATAGGGTGTTAGGGAAAAAATTTACGAAAATGGAGTGATTGGGAGATGTGGAGAGGATAGGAGTTCTGCGCAGCCTGAAATTGCTGGTGGGACCAACGATTTCAGACGTGAAACCGCTGGTTTCACTAGCGGTTTCAGGCTGGACAGAATTCTTGTCCCCCACGCGTTCCTCTTGTCTTGTCGCGTCGGGTTCCGTGCCTAGAAGTGCAATTTTTTTTAAGGGTAACTGCCCTATAAGTTAAGGGAGTGGCCTTGTTGCCGGATATGTGGTCCTCCCATCCCATTCTATCCTCCTTCTACAACATTTCCTTCAAGGTAAGTTATATTTGTTTCATCTTTCATTTAATTTTTTTTATTTTATATTTCATAATAAACATATTATATTATGTGTTATGTTATATTTAATAAAATAATTATAATAATTATAATTACAAAAAATAAAATAGTAATTATTTATAAATAATTAAAGAAATAATATTAAGTAGATAATTAGAAAAAACATGATTAAAGTTATTTTGTAATATTATGATTTTTGTGATTTAATTTAATTAATAAAGCATGTATTTAGTTATATGTTTGAGTATTAATTTGATATTGTTTGAATGTAATAGACATTTATTTAATTGGTTATTAATTTAATATGTTATTAATTATTTGTTTATTATGATTTTTAAAATGATTATAGAGTTAAATAAGATAGATTTAATGAATATTATTTAAGTTAATTAATTTGTTATTATTTTATACCTTTATAAAAGATAATACATTTTATTTAGTTCAACAGTTGAATTAAATTGTATTGTTAGTATCTTAGTCGATGTAAAAAATTATGACGAATAAATTAACTGTTAATTTTAGTAATTTATCGTATGAATAAATTTAAAAATATTATTAATGGTGTTAAATAATTTTTGACAGGTGATATATATTACGCAGTTGTATTTTGATAAATATTTTTGCGACGAATTAGCAAAAAGGTAAGATTTGTATATAATTTAAATATTAAAAATAAATTAAAAAAATAAATTTATGTGTATGTGGAAAAAAATAATTATCTATATTGTTCTAAAAAATTTAGGTAATTAATTTATGCGTATGGGGAAAACAAAATTAATTATCTATATTGTTGTAATTGTTATAGCTATAGTCAATTATGAAATATTAATTTGTTACATGCAATATTAATATATTGTTCTAATAAATTTAGGTAATAAGAGATGGATCAATTTAGAAACCAAAAATACATTAATTCCGGACCCATCATGAATGATGTACTAACGCTTAGAGGCAAACATCGAGCCGATGCTATTTGGAATGGAGGGGTAAATTTTTTATTTAATCGTAATAAACTTTTATGTAGGTACATAATTATTTTGTATAATATTCATACCTTATTTAATTATTTTTAGGTACATAATTATTTTGTATAATATTCATACCTTATTTAATTATTTATAGGCACAACATAATGTGTTGGTAACACGCAGAGCTGGCGTGAATGATCATTATAGAAACATTGATAACAGAATAATTCCATACCTACGATTAGCAAGATTTTATGGCATGTCACAAATAGGTGTGATGAATGTGAATAATAATTTAGTAACTGCACTGGTTGAGAGATGGAGACCAGAGACGCACACATTTCATCTTTCGGTTGGCGAGGCGACAATCTCACTGCAGGATATTGGTGTATTAACCGGATTACCCATCGATGGACGTCCTGTAACTGGACATCTATATCACAATTGGGCCTATGAATGTGGCCGTCTTTTAGGTCAGGTTCCTCCAGAAAATGAATTCAGGGGGCATAGTGTAAAAATGTCATGGTTGGGAAGACATTTTAATATTTTGCCAGCTAATGCAAATGAATATCAGATAGAATGTTTTGCTCGGGCATGGATTCTAAGGTATATTGGTGGGTTATTGTGTCCAACACAATCAAATAATTACATACACTTGATGTGGCTGCCATTGCTAGAAAATTTAGAGGTTGTAGGTGAGTACAGTTGGGGATCTGCTGTCCTGGCATGGTTGTATAGAGAGTTATGTCGTGCAACCAAACCCGAAGCCAATTCACTTGGTGGATATTTATAATTGTTACAAATGTGGGCCTGGGAAAGGTTGCCTCATATTCGTCCTGAATTTGTTGATCAACATGTTGTTGATCAATCCATGCCTTATGGATGCAGGTAATATATAGTTATTTTATATTTAAAATATATTTATTTGAAATTAAAAATTGTTCATTTAATTTGCTGAATGACAGTTGCTGGTTGAAAGTTTTCAGGTGGCGATCTGGATTAGATCTAAGCAAAATTAATAGTAAAGATGTTTTTCAATACCGTCTCGATTTGGACTTACAGCGTGATGACCAAGTTTAATTATAATTTCCCTTTTCTAGACTATATTTGTAGTATAATACAAGTTTTTTTATACAATGATGAAATTATAATTTTCTGGTTCAGATGGTTTGGGAGCCTTACAGGAACGTGCTGCACTTATTGCTACAATTTTGTAGTAATGGAAATGCAATTTGGACGTCAGTCGTGCCACTAGTCTGTTGGAATATTATCGAGTGGCACCACCCCGATCGATGTCTAAGACAATTCGGAATGGACCAGCCGACTCCTCACCCTCCACAATATGATGATGCAGTACATTCGTACGATTTAAAAGGTCATACTAATCAGAATTGGGAAAGTAGATTTTCATGTTTTATTCATGAGTGGAGTAATCGGCATAATCGCGTTGTAAGAAATTCCCCTCTGCAAGCACCTTTACATCCGAGATCATAGTATATGCAATGGTATACATCACGCACAATACGGTGGATGACCTAGATAGGTGCCTCTATCGGTGCATCGGTATGATTTAATATTAATTTATATATATATTAATAATAATATCGATAATTTGTAACAAATTTGTTTATTTTCTTTTAGGCCGATTATGCTGAACAAATCAGTCACTCTGACATTGGTTCTTCGTCCAATGCAGAACATGGTATCCGATTTGCATCTGAGGGCATATTAGGAGCTGTTGGTGCCTTTGATAGACGGTCAACTGACTATCCCAGACAGCCAGTTCCTGATACTGCACATATACCCCCGATGGCTCATCCTTTTTAGGATTCCCGTCAATCTATACGCAGTAGGAGAGGAATGGGAGAAAGGCGAGCTACAGTTGAGTCCATTCATATTCTAGCTGAAGTGCACCAGGGTCCCCAACCAATGCAGTGGCCTTATTTTCCTGAAGATCCTTCCAGCTCGTTCAGTTTGTCTTCAGTGAGCCAAGAACAATTATTTGACACTGTACTTGGACCATCTAGATGCAATGACTTTGAGGCAGGGCCATCAGCATTGAATGTTGATCTGAACATCAATTTATCTTCAGGAGATCAACAAGAGTATGATGTCATTGCCCAAATGGGTCCTTCATGTCAATTTGAATCCACCCCATATGATCAAACGGACCTACCATTTCAATTTGAGTCTACCATTTCAAACTTACGCTTTTTTTTAACTTACGCGCCTTGTAAAGAAGATTTTTGATTGTTGTATTTCTGTGATGCGTGTTATAGTTGCTAACGAAATGCCGCAAACAAAATCTGTGAAAGGCTAGAGGTTTTTTCCACCCGCTTCGTTCATCTCGGAATACAGCCATTATACCGGCATGCCGATCCGATACTACTGTAAGGCCGACAAGTTGAGTGACATGCTTTCTAAGCATGGACATAAACCAAGCCCAACTGGATTTATTTTCAGACTCAACAATAGCAAAGGCAACTGGAAATAACATGCTGTTCCCATCAACTGAGCTTGCAATAAGTAGTGTCTGTTGAAATTTTCCAGTCAAGAATGTACCATCTATCAACAGAAGTGGCTTACAATGAGCTAATCCATCTAATGCAGGTTTAAAACTCCAAAACACCCTTTGAAATTGCTTCTTTGATGGGTCCTCCGTTTCTTGAACCACAAACTCATAAACAGTTCCAGGATTGTACGTTTGTAAGGCAATTAAGAATCTTGGCAACCTTTGATAAGACTCAACATAATCACCAAATATACACTCTATTGCTCTCATCTTCGCGTATCAAGCCTTGCGGTACGATACTTCCAAATTAAATTGTTGCTTCACAGCCTCAATAATAACATCAATAGGTAAAGTTGGTTGTTTACTTACCATGCTAGTTATGCACTTGCGAATAATTTGAGAGCCCAGTTGCCGATGATCCATTGATACATTACTAGCAACACATGAATGAGGTCCTTTGAATCTTGTCACAGTCCAAAAAGGACTACTTTCTTTTCTAATAGCTCTTAACCTCCATCTGTATCCATCATCGGCCATTGCGCACCGCACAATCCAATAATTTGGCTTCGATTCAACAACTCTGAAATCCATATTTCTCATTATTAAATACTTCTTCACACAATACTTCATTTCATCCTTGCTTTTAAAGACTAAGCCTGTCGATAACTCGGACACACCATCCCAAGTTGCAAAGTGAAGATCTTCACAAATGGGAATTTGGGCTGCATCGAAATCTATTTCTGAGTAATGCTCCGACGGGAACACAAAGTTTGCCTGGCCTGTCTCCTCTATCGGATGCATCGATGCTAATGGACTGGCATATTCAGTGTGATCAGAATCCTCGCCATCACTATCTGCAATCATGTTAACTGTTTTAACCTCAACATCATCAATAGGCGATACGTAATCATTGTACATTGGAACATCTTCAAGATCATCATTCTCTCCCAAAGACATTGACGTTTCTTGTCCACAATCTGTGGTGTTAGCATTATATCCAGTTCCCTCGCTCGCACTTATATTTTCAGTGTTGCCGAAAATACTATCACAAAGTAAATCCACATCTCTTCTATTGAAAGATTGCCCATGTGACTAGTCATTATATCTATAACCTATTGAACTGAAGGCTGCTGATTTAAATCAGAAATGTGGGAAACAGAATGGCGTTGATTATCCGGTGGAACATGAGAAATGGATCGTCGTTGCCTTTCATCAGGTACATGGAAAACAAAACGCCTTCGACTGGTACCTGGGATATGGGATATCGAATATCACTGATTATCGAATTTTGTAACATGACTTGGCTGTGCAGCTACTCCCCCAACAAAATTTCTCTGACTCGAATTACTTCTCGATCTATTTCCAAATAGTGATTTACTAAAAAAATCACCAACCCTTCGGCTAATTGATCACCTTGGTTGACTCACCATTGCATTAGGCACCTGGCTAACTGATCGACGCAATTGAGCTTGACCTGAACTGACACTAACCTGGGTTCCAAGTAATTCACCATCCAATCGAGTTATAGACTGTCTCAGCTGATTGGACTGTGTAGGCTGACTAGGGTCGACTTCATTAAATATTTGCTGACGATCCGCCTCGATATTTTCTCTTTCCAATGCCTCACTTGTATATTGATATCCCTGTCCATAAGTGGGTCGACTAGCTCCTGCACCTCCCTTACCAACTTCAATAATTAATTCTACCAAGTTATAATCATCATATCTCATCAAATTATCATAAATTACATCTATATCTTCGTCATCTGCCAAATCCACGGAAGTCCAACATAACGATTTGTGATTGTACATTGGACTTTTGTAAATTATTCTAGAAATCACATCGTTCATACCTAATCACAATTTCACGTGAATTTTATGAACCAATTCAGGAAGAGTCGGCTTATTTTTAACTCTCATTCACCTTGTAACGGCATTTGGACCACATACATTGTACTGAAAACACGACGCTCCAATACTTATTTCTCCTCCGGTGTGCAAATAAAAGTCAGTATACGTCAACATCTTTCAACTATCTATATGTGAAAAATATTAAAATATTAAAATATTTCATTAATTAATTTATATAATTTTATTTATTCAATAATAATTATTATTTCTTTTATTATATTTACACATAATAATAATAATAATAATAAAGATAATCACAATTATGATTACAATAATAATAATAATAATAATAATAATAATAATAATAATAATAATAATAGTCAAAATAATAATATTAAAATATTAATAAAATTATTTATAAAAATATAAGCTGTCACGATAATTTATGTATTTTACTAAATAAAATTATCATCATCATATATTTAAAATAAAATTGAATATATATAATTATACATAAAAATAAATAAATATTTACTGACCTTTTTATGATAATGCTGTAAAAAATATTATTGATCCGACATAAATATATCTTCTACTTAGATATTTGCCAATACACGAACAAAAATTGAAATAGATGAGTTTATAATTTTTCGTTGCAAGGAAAACGGTGAGTGATCGGACAATATTTATATAGGTGTGAGGAAGCAGACGGTGAATTAGGCAAGATTTATATAGGGGTGAGGAGGGGGGGGTCGGGATTCACGCCTGAAACCACTGGTGGGACCAGCGGTTTCACGTCTGAAACCGTTGGTCCCACCAGCGGTTTCAGGCGTGAAACCGCCGGCCCCACCAGCGATTTCAGAGCCCGTCTCCCATCCACCCCATTTTTGTAAAATTTTTTCCAAACACCCTATTTTAATAATTATTTATTTAAACTACATTATTTAAAAAATTGTCCCCAAATACTGTGAGCTCTTTTATTTTTCTCTGTCGTGCCTTTTTGATTCCAAATCAGAATCATGAGTCGGTGGAAAGATCTTCCAGAAGATTTGTTACGAAAAATCGATGAGCTTTTAATTTAGTACGAAGATAAAGCTCGAATGCGTTGTGTTTGTAGTTCATGGCGATCTACTTTGCCCAAGTTGCCTTTCCACGCCCAACTTGGAGTTCAACATCCGTGGTTGGCGATGCCAATTCTATGTCATAAAAACAAACAAGTATCACATGGAGTATTCAACCTGGAGACAAGAAAACCTATTACTTTGATTTTCATAACCTCGAAAAAACCCTCTTTCATGGAACATCTCTTGGCTGGATGGTTCTTGGAGATTTCTATTTCACTTCACTTGTTCTTTTCAATGCCATCACGAAGGCCCAAATCCCACTCCCATCAATAACTTCGACAAATTTTCCCCAGTTTCCATAAACAGGTAATGTTGCAAAATCAATATTGCAATTAATTAAGCACTAGTCAAAATTGATGGTCCTTATAAATTTATAGACACTGGAATGTATTTGTCTTTGATCAAATTAGTGTATTGATTGGTGGTATTAATTAACTTTGGTGTTGTTTGTCTCAAAATTACCCAACAGGTCGTTTGCATCTCTTACAGAAGATTATTTTGTCACCAAGTCCAAGCTTAGGTGAAAAATATGTTGCTGTGGGCACATATGGTGATTATCCTATTATAGGCAAGGAGATGATGAATGGAGTCCAATCGGGGGTTAAAACTGTTACGAGGATATCATATATTATAGGGGCCAGCTGTATGCTTTGACTAACGGTGGCCATCTTATGCTTATTGAGATGGAAACTTCTCCTCCGTAGCTGACTCAAATAATCCCGGAAAGCCGAAAGCTAACTGCCCATCCAAAAAATGAAGATAAGATCTACTTTGTGGAGTCTTCTTCTTATGGACTTGTAATGGTTGAACAACTGAAAACATCAGAATATGATATGAGTACAAGATATATATATGTATTCAACTTATTTAAGCTTGATGTTAGCTGTTCACAATGGTTCAAGGTGACACGTATAGATACAGGTGATGATGTCGTATTTTCGATGTATGATTTATGGGGCCGACATCTTCATGGCATTGAAGGAAGTAATGTATATTTAGTTCCATGGAAGGGGAGAACTCGTTATGTTTATGTGCATAACATGGACACCAAAATCATTCAAAAATTTCCGGCTTGCGCATGTGGGAGAGATTGTCATCCTAGTCTTGGTTATTTTCTGGATTAACTGTTATTTGGAAGTAATTGAGTTATTTTAATGTAAAATTTACAAGTTATTTTATTTTAATATTATTTTGGTACAAAATTCATGTTAAAGTTGTACAACATCAGCTCTATTGGTTTTTTACCAAGTCTGCATAGTAGCTATTTTATTGCTTTAAGTTGTTATTTTATTATCTTTCAGTTGCAGATATTTTTCCTAAGTTTTAGAGTTGCAGAATCACTTTCCTAATTTTTAGTGTTAGTGGGTCTGTTAGTTAATAAAAACGTGAGTGCCTTTGTAAGCCTATATAAGGTAATTAAATGAATTGAATAAAATATCCTACCATTTTTTTCTCTACAAAAGTATCAGTTCACTCTCAAATTATTCTTTTATTGAGCTTGTAGTTCCTATTTGTTTTTAACAAAGTGGTATCAGAGCTAGCACCATGAATGATTTACATGTAGTTGGAGGGATAAGGAAGCTCAATAACCAGAATTACAATACATGGGCAACATGTATGATGTCTTATTTGCAAGGCCAAGATATTTGGGAGGTTGTCAACGGAACTGATGTTACACAACCAGAGGCAGAGGATGGCAATGGAATATTACGAAGGTGGAAGGTGAAAGCAGGCAAGGCAATGTTTGCTCTCAAGACTACAATTGAAGAAGATGTGTTGGAGCATATTCGAGATGCCAAAATGCCAAAGGAAGCTTGGGATACTCTTGCTGCACTTTTCTCAAAGAAGAATGATGCAAGACTGCAAGTTTTAGAGAATGAGCTATTATCAACAGCTCAACGCGATATGACAATTGCCCAGTACTTCCACAAAGTAAAGTCAATATGTTGCGAAATTTCAGAGTTAGATCCAACAACTCCCATTGGAGAAACCAGGATAAAAATAATAATTATCCATGGTTTGAGACCAGAATACAGGGAATTTGTTGCTACAGTAAAGAGATGGCCAAATCAACCATCACTTGTTGAGTTTGAAAATTTGCTTGCCGGTCAAGAAGCCATGGCTAAGCAAATGGCTGGAATCTCATTGAAGAGTAAAGAAGAAGCGCTCTACATCAACAAGAGCAAAGCGAACTCCAATCAGCATATTGGTGGCTTTAAAAGCAAGAATGACAAGTTGAAAAGTCATCAAGGAGATGGAAGTTCTTGCTCGAGGGGAGCTTCAAAAACTCGCAACAATAATAGAAGATTTGAAGGGAAGTGTTACAATTATGGGAAAAAGGGTCATATGGCAAAAGATTGCTGGTTTAAAAGAAAGTCTGTGGAAAGTTGTAAGGACCACACTAGTCTACCCAAACTCTTCATTCTATAAGCTTTTGTACATAGGATGATCTATTTCCCTTATAATCCTGTTGGTTGTTATGGTTATTTACACATACATACCTCAATGTAATACGAGAAATTATAGAATAATACATTAATTACTTTATATAATCAACTAAACTGTTCTATTAATTAGTGTTCTTTAGTACAACATGATAAATACAAGAAGAAAATAAATTACAATTGTAATTGACTCTATCCTATCTCTAGAGTTGGCTTTACAATAGCAGCTCTTGTCCCAACAGAAAGCATCTTTACTTCAAGTACCTACACGGATAAACACCTGTGCTAAGCTATAAAGCTTAGTGGGGAACAATACATATATGAACAACCATTCACAGTGATTGTTCTCGAGCACACAATAAACAATACTAATGTCAAGATATTATAATCAACATGCAAGAGTTATAATATAACTCACATAGCATAGATTAATCATATAATAATATTACTGTATTAAGATGGATCATAAATAACTAAACAAGTATTTATCAATATTATACATATACTGTTTAGTTTATATTGTGAAATGCCTGCTAAAGTCCTATGGGTGTGGATAACAGGTGCTGTGGATACCCGTAGGTATCAATATGTATAAATACCCGAAGGTATCAAATCTGTGGACCTAATCGGGTCAAGCCTGTGGTCCTAACTGGGGACAAAACTGTAGCAGCTACGACTGTAACCCTATAGGCATGCCTATCTATCCACAATCAAGTTCTACATGCAGGAAAATAATCATATCTCATGTATCATTTGATTCATAGTATACAATTCATCATATGGAATGATAAATCAAACAATAAGGTAATATTCTTCAACTATCCTGTCACAATCAAAACACATGTAGATAATCAGTATAATCTAATCATATTCAAGTAAATACTTTCATATATCAAGTACTATAACTTTATCTTTATTTTACTTGCATATTTCATATATTGATTGTTGTACATTTTCATATACTTTATGTTTAAGGTAAATTATAAGATTTAGGAATAAAGTAGTTAATCTTAAGCCTTATAATACATCTTTTACTTTCAAGTTTTGGATTTTGAAGGAGGGTCACGGTTACTACCAATTCATGGTAACTGTGGCACAGGACATGATTTAGGGGTCACGGTTACTATCAATTCATGGTAACCGTGATCTAAAGGCACTTTAGGGTCTGGACTACGCTAAACTACGTCACGGTCATTACCGGATGAGTAATAACTGTGTTATATACTTTCTAAATGGGTCACGGTTACTATGAAATGCTTAGTAATCGTGAGCTAGGATAGGTTTTGCTTCTGGACTAAAAGTTTACTACCTCACGGTTACCAACCCTAGAGTAGTAACCGTGGAGTAGAGCTACGAGAACGGGTCACGGTTACTATGAATTCCTTAGTAACCATGACCTAGTATACACTTTAAGTCGAGATGGAGGTTTTAGGTACCTCACTGTTACTATGAAAGTTTTGGTCGTGAGCCCTAAATCGCCTAGAGACCAATTTTCAATCTTGACTTCTATACCATTTTTGACCTATAAAACATCATTTTTAGGGAAAACTTCCTTCTACAAAGTTGTATATCTATATTTCTAGTTTCCAAAACATCAAAAATCATCGCAATAGAACCTGTAAATCTCCAGATATGCAATAAAAACCATAGGCTATTCACAAGAACCAGATAACAACCATGACTGGATTTCAATACCGATTTTCACTATCATGCAGTGAAAATCAGTTCTCGGGTTCTTCAGACAAAATTAAGATATACATGTCTAGTTTTTATACCAACTAGAATTTCTCAATTTTAATCACTATAGCTCAAGATATCCTTAAAATAGTGAAGACTGGTCCAATGAACCTTAAAGCAGTTTTTCTTTTATCTTTAACAAAACCTCCCATTTCAGTTTTACATCAAGTATAACCTCTATTTTTCATGATATTCACTTAACATAACATCATATTTTACTAATCTGACATCATATTCATAATAAACACACATACAAGCAAGGTTAAGTTCCCATACCTTCAAGCTCCACCAACCTTTCTCTTCCTATCTTCTTGCTATCTTTCCTTTCTCCCTCTCTTGATCTTCATCCTAGGCTGCTGTAAAATTCTTCTCTTTACCCTCTATAGCTTTTCCTTCTTAGAAGCATCATAAAAGGAAGAAGAAGAGAGAAAACATAAAAGATGAAAGAAAAGAAAATTAAAGAGACAATTTGTGTCTCTTTGGCCAAGAATGGCCGGCCACCCAAGTAAAGGAAATCAGATTTCCCTTCTCTCTATCATAAACTCACAAATGCTTATTTCCTATTGGTTGATAACAAAAATCTTGGAAAATTTCATTTTAATCCCTCTTTATATTTTTGCTTCTTACTTTAATCTTTAACCTTTCACTTATTACATTTCTACCACAAAACTTTTACTTTAACTTTTTAATTATATCCTTAATTTACAATTTCTCTTAATTAGTTATATAATTAACCTCTGTCTCATACAAAATAATCATCCATCTCTCTTAGGGTATCATTAGGGGTATTACAAAAGTAATGTTGCTACTTCCAATACAAAGGAGGAAAATAAAGATGATTGGGATGCCGAAGCACTCTTTGCTATAGAAGAGGAGGAGTTAGCACTTACAGCAAACAATATCTAGTTTAATTGATCATGAGAATGACTGGATTATAGATTCGGGCTGTGTAAATCATATGACAGGAGATAAACACAAATTGGTAAACTTGACAAAATACAAAAGAAGTCGTGTTATAGTTACTGCCAATGATTCAGAGTTCAAAGAAATAGTTGAGGGAGAAGTGGGCAAGAAAATTTCTTGTTTAAGAACAGACAATGGAGGGGAATATAGCTCAATTGAGTTCTCCCAGTACCTAAGGAAGTGTGGAGTTCATCATCAATATACTTGTGCCAACACGCCACAGCAAAATGGTATTGCAGAGAGGAAGAATAGGCACCTTGCTGAAACTTGTCATAGTATGCTTTATGCGAAGAGTGTTTCAGGAAGGTTTTGGGCAGAAGCAATGTGGCCAGCAACATTTGTGATCAACAGACGTCCTTAACAAAGGTTAAATTTTATTTCACCTTTTGAAACGTTGTGGAATATGAAAGCTAATGTTAGTTATTTTCGAGTATTTGGACGTGTGTGCTATATTTTTATTCCAGATCATTTGCGTAGCAAGATTGACAAGAAAGCTGTTAAATGCATTTTTATGGGCTATGATAGTCAAAGACAACTAGCAGGTGCTATACATCACGGCATGTTGTATTTGATGAAGCATCTTCATGGTGGTCTTCAGAAAAGGAGATATTATCGGATGCAACTGATTTGAAAAATGAGCTGCACATTGCTTAATTTAAATCAAGTGAAGATGGTGATGTCGAACAAGGAGTAATTCATAATTCTTGGCAAACCGGTGTGTACCAACAGCCTTGTGAAGAAGGTGGGACAAGTGAAGCAGAAGTTCCAGCCCCTCAATCTCAACTTAGAAGGTCAGCACGGATTCGGAGGCCAAATCCCAAATATGCTAATGTAGCAACAATTGAAGATGAATTTGGAAGAGCGTTAGAAACCTTTAAAGAAGCAGCTCATAATTTATTGTGGACTAAAGCAATGGAAGAAGAAATTGTTGCATTAGAACAAAATCAAACTTGGGAGATGGTGCCAAAGCCAAAAGATGTAAAGCCTATTTCATGCAAATGGGTTTACAAAATAAAGCGCTGCACAGATGGATCAATTGAAAGGCATAAAGCACGCCTGGTAGCCAGAGGGTTTACACAATAATATGGACTGGACTATGATGAAACATTTAGTCCAGTGGCAAAGCTTACGACAGTACGTGTTTTGCTTGTACTTGCAGCTAGCAAAGAGTGGAATTTATAGCAAATGGACGTTAAGAATGCATTTTTACATGGCTCAACCAATTGGTGGGAGGCTTATTTGTCAAAATCAATGGTTACACCTGCAGATTCAAGCTTATTTGTCAAAATCAATGGTGGGAGGCTAGCGATTGTGCTGGTCTATGTTGATGATTTAGTCATAACTGGTGATAATGAAGAAGAAATTATTTAAACAAAGGAGAATTTGTCAATTCGTTTTCTCATGAAAGAACTTGGACAGCTCAAGCATTTTCTTGGTTTGGAGATTGATCGTATTGAAGGAGGAGGAATTCTTCTTCATCAGTAAAGGTATTTAAAGAATTTGTTGAAAAAGTTTGGAATGCTGCACTGTAAGCCAATCTCAACACCAATTGAATCAAATGCAAAAATGTGTGCACATGAAGGGAAAGATCTGGAAGATGCAACAATGTACCTGCAGTTGGTAGGTAGTCTGATATACTTGACTTTAACTAGACCAGATCTTTCTTTTGCAACTGGTGTTATGAGTCGTTACATACAAAATCCTAAGAAGTCTCACATGGAAGTTGTTCAAAGAATGCTGAGATATGTGAAAAATACAATTGATTATGGTCTTTTGTATAAGAAAGGTGAAGATTGCAAGTTGTATGGTTATTGTGATGCTGATTACGCAGGAGATCATGACACTCGTCGTTCAACCACTGGCTATGTGTTTAAGTTAGGAGAAGGAGCAATTTCTAGGTGCAGCAAAAGGCAGCCAACCGTGTCTTTGTTAACAACGAAAGCAGAATACCAAGCAGCAACAGTTGCAGCACAAGAAAGTACATGGCTTATACAGTTGATGAAGGATTTACATCAGATTGTTGATTATGCAGTCCCCTTATTTTGTGAAAATCAGTTATCGATTCGTCTAGCTGAAAATCCAATATTCCATGCAAGAACTAAGCACGTGGAGGTTCATTACCATTTCATCAGGGAGAAAGTTTTGCAAGGAGAAATTAAATTGGAGCATATTAAAACAGAGGGTCAAATAGCAGACTTGTTTACAAAAGGTTTAAATGTCAACAAGTTTGAAAGCTTTTGTCAACAGCTAGGGATGGCTAAAAGAATGGAAGCTGATGTCGAGAGGGGATGTTAAAGTTGTACAACATCAGCTCTATTGGTTTTTGACCAAGTCTGCAGAGTAGCTATTTTATTTCTTTAAGTTGTTATTTTATTAGCTTTCAGTTACATATATTTTTCCTAAGTTTTAGAGTTGCAGATTCACTTTCCTAATTTTTAGTGTTAGTGGGTCTGTTAGTTAATAAAAACGTGAGTGCCTTTGTAAGCATAAGGCTATTAAATGAATTGAATAAAATATCCTATCATTTTTTTCTCTGCAAAAGTATCAGTTCACTCTCAAATTATTCTTTTATTGAGCTTGTAGTTCCTATTTGTTTTTAACAATTCACAACAAAACCAGCACTTCAAATGCCAAAAACTAAGCTAATTTATTGACATTCACTAGTCCATAACCAAATTGATTAAGGACCATGCTTATCAACACTAATCATGGAAAAAAATTAAAAAAAACATACGAAATGCCAATCTTAGAGGACAAATCAAAATAGGCATGCGTCATCAAGAAGCGGTTTATTCCATTTGTAAATTCCAATGAACCTAACCAACACTATCATGAAACATATAAAGATGTGGCTATATTGTCTGACATAGTGCTTTGATTGATGTACTAACAGAACAAGCATAAGCTCGAGATCAAATTGATTGAACTTTCATTTTGCAGCCACGAATCTAATAAAAGTATCTGGTTTCCTAATCATTTGTGGAATCTAACAACGGAGCAAATGTAGTGCTTGCGTTATGGAGCTTGGTGGCCATAAGTCTTCCTTTTTAAAGTGCATTTCCTACCAACTGCTGTCATCCAAGATCTGCAAGTTCAATGATGAAATAAGGACAAATCAACATAGGCATGCATCATCAAGAAGACCAAAGAAATTTGTTGTTATGATTCAAGATGACGGGTTAGCACGCATTGATAAAGGGAAGTTGCAAGAGGAAGATCAAATGTCAGCAGCAGAGAAGCTTGAGAAGCTTGTTCAAGGAGATAAGGAAGTTGATATTCCTTTCTATATTTTACAGAGGAAAAACTAATTGTCTTGCTATTGTTGGTGACCTGAAACTCAAAACATTTTTAGAACATATTTCTAGTCAAGAATCCTGCATTGAATTGAATTACAAGTCCATAAATGGTTATAGGACTCGTTATAGATAAGAATTTTCTCGATCTATTAAAGGCAGCCAATTCAGTCGCTGACAGAAATTGATGCTGTGCAGGAGGGCTACTCTACAAAGCAAGTGAAAGCAATATGCAGAATGTAACATCAACAACATTCCTGATACTAACATATGCTAAATATCTGAGCTCAAATGGAGGAACTGTGACATGTGGCGGTACAACTGTGACAGCTGAATCATTAACTTCGCTGGCGAAGAAGCCGGTGGACTACATTTTAGGTGATAATCCAGCAAAAATGTCATACATGGTAGGATTTGGAAAAAGGTTTCCTCAACATGTCCATCACAGCGGTTCTACTCTGCCATCAATACATTCACGCGCTGATAAAATCCCCTGCAACAATGGCTTCCAATACCTCTACTCTTCTTCACCAAACCCAAATGTCCTGGTTGGTGCCATAATCGGTGGTCCTGATAATCGAGACAATTTTGCTGATGATCGGAATAACTACCAGAAGTCTGAGCCTGCTTCTTATATCAATGCTCCATTTGCTGGCGCACTCGCTTTCTTCTCCACCCAAAATTAATGATTTCTCAACAATTGGCATCCTTTCAATCTGGTTTTCGTATAAAAATAGTATTTAGTTAGCTCTAAGACAACATTTTTATTTGTTACTATTTCGTATAAAAATAGTATTTAATTAACGGTGAATGGATATTTTACCCACTTATCTATTAAATTACTTAAAATCTAATCAAGTTTACATTAAAAAATTCATGTCTTCCTAAATAAAGTATTTTATTACTGAAAGTTCTAAATTAATAAATCTAATTTCCTTATAAATCATTCTTTTGACTAGCCATCTTACAAGCTTCTAAATTAATGTACTTTTTAATTAATACAAATGGTTTAATGTGCAGTTTTGTCCCTAAAATTTTTTAAAAATTGTAATTTTATCTCTAAAATTTAATTTGGGGCAATATTTTCCCTCACATTTCAAAAAAAGTGCAACGTAGCCTCTACCTTAACTTTTTTATCAGTTTGATCGAAAACCATCATTGATCGTTTATGTGGAATGACACGTGAATATCAAATGATACGTGCACGTAGACGGTTAACTGACGATTTTTTGTTAAACTAACGGAAATGTTAGGGCAAAAATTATATTACACATTTTTTAAAAATATGAGAAAATATTGCCTCAAATTAAATTTTAGAGGCAAAATTGTACTTTTTGAAAAATTTCAGGAGTTTACAGTGGATTTTGTTTTATAATCGTGAATCAATTTAAAATAGGTTATTAATTTGCAATATTCCAAACTAATTCGATTATAATCATATAAAATTATCAAAACTGTTGAGATGAATTTAAGTGATTAGGCAAAACAGATCAGCCATTGACTTGCCAATACCAGACAAAGACTTTCTTCTTCTCCTCTCCACAAACTTCAACTTCACACTGATCATCACACAACCACTCACCATTGAACTTCACCGGCAAGAGAGATGTCTGATAATGGCGGATGGGCCCACCTTCCTAAGGAATTGCTTCAACTGATCGGAGAACACGTCGATTCTCGCATCGACGTTTACCGATTTCGATCTGTATGTACTTCATGGCGATTCTCTGTTCCTCCTTCTCACAAAAACTCCCCCCTCGTTTCCATCAAAATTCCTCGTCCTGTCCTCGCCGACGCTTTACTAACTCCGGTAACTTTCTGCTGTCTCGAATTTTCCAATTCCGATAGTCCAAGTTCTTCAGACTCTTCTTCGATGGCCTGTTTAACCAAGGTGGAGCAGTCAACTGACGGCGATCTCCAGCTTCTGAGCTCACTTTCAAACCGCCAAATACGGTTGTCTCCTGGTACGTTTCCGAAGACGATGAATTTATTAAACTTTCGGTTGGTGGAATTAATTAAGGCTTATTATCTTAAACTCTCAAACGGCCGTCCTGTTTTGGGGATTAACAAGGTGGTTCCGTTTCCTAATTCCGGTGAAATTAGGATCCTTGCAATCTTCCACGAAGGGAAATTAGGGTATTTGAGAAATGGAGATGAGAATTGGACTCTTTTAGATGATACAAATTTCCATTATGATGATATCATAGTTCACAAAGGCCAATTCTATGTGGTTAATAGATGTGGGATTATTTCTTGGATCGATTCCTCACTGAATCTGATTCAATTTTATCCGCCGTTGTACGGCTGCGGTGACCGGAAGCATTTGGTGGAGTGTTGTGGGGATCTTTACATTGTAGATAGGTATTTCGATGGAGAAAGGAGAAAATGGGAAGATACTGAAGGTGAATGGAACCGAACAGGTCAATTTCGTAGGGGTAGAAACTTGCCAAAGTGTAAAACCAAGACAGTGGATGTTAAAGTGTATAAGCTTGATGAAGAATGGGGAAGATGGGCAGATGTGAGATCATTGGAGGATAGAATTATCGTTGTTGGGAATGAGTGTTGTTTCTCTGTTTGTGTCAAAGACTTCGGTGATTGTGAAGGGAATTGCATATATTTTACCGATCCATATGATGAAGATGTCGCTGGAGAAATTAGTGGCTTCGATGCTCGTGTGTTCAAGCTAGGTGATCGTAGCATTGGCAGGGCATCAAATTGCAATGGTTTTTCGCAGATATTGTGGCCTCACCTGCCTTCATAATTGATAATTGCTTGACTGAACACGTGAATGATAGAAAATTGGCGACATTTTCAGGTTAATGGTCGAGTTAGTATTTGGAAAAACCTTTGAAGTAAATTGATCTATGAATTTTCTTTAAGTTTTATTCATGTATATGTATGGTTACTTCTAGAGTTACTCCGCATGCGGTGGTTGACAGTTTACCAAAGTTCTAAGTATACAACCACCGAACTTTTCCAAATAATTCACATAACTTTTTTAATTTTTCGAGCAACTAGCAACTATCTACGTACGTACTTGAATTTTAAAAATTGAAATTCATTTACTTATTACTTGAATTTACAAATTTAAAGGTCTAAATAATTGCATTCGAAAAGTTTAGAAGACTAAATGATCTATTCGGAAAAGTTTATAGGACTCTCTCTCTCTCTCTATATATATAGACACACACACTAACACTCACACTTGTTATTTTAATTGCATTTTCTACTTCAGTACACACCGTCTAGTTTGACAAAATTTATAAAAATAGTTTTTTGGATTGGTAAAATTGTATTCCAAAAATTTGTATTTCAAAAAGTAGGTAATTTTTTGATAAAAAATTATTTATTTCTTTTATTTTTAATATTTAATATAATTATCATTATGAAATAAAATAAGGAATATTTTTATTTAAAATAAATTTTAAATCAACTATCTTTAAAAATTAAAATTCAAATTTTTAGAAAAACTTCAATTTCTATCTTTTTTTAATTGAAGATTTTTTCATTTTTTACAAATTTAATTGTTTCTAAAAGTAGCATTTATCAAACAAATATTCTTATTTTATAATCAATTTTTTATTCAATAATTAACTTTTTAACCTTTCAAAAGTAATATCAAACGTGCTCTACTAGCATGAAAATCACGCAACATGCTATGTCAATATTGAAGCGGCAACTGGTACTCCAATTTTCACATTTACAAAATCTGAATTTATATAATTACGGAGTCGGATAGTTTTTCAATTTCAAAAAGTTTAGGAAACTAAAAGAGTTATGTGAGTATTCAAAAGGTTAAATACATATTTGGCCGTTTACAAAATAGTATACCTAGTAAAATTGATCAAAATTTATGGATCGATCCAAATTTATTCAAAAAAATTGATCCAAATTTAATTCAACTCAATCAAATATCCATTTGGTCAATTCAAAACTGATCAATTTTATTTTTCAACCCAATCCAACCCAATATCCACTGGATCAACCCAAAATTGACATATTTCATTTTTCAATCCATTGAGTCTATATCCAATGAATTTCTTACAAAAATCCAATGAATTTCTTACAAAATACTTTTTTTTTTCTCATTTTTCTCTCTTTCCAAAACCCTAATCTCTCCACTATAATTTCAACAACTTCATTATCGGTGCCGGCAGCGGCGATTAATAACATCAAGTCAGCCGAAAATAGTAATTTTCGATGGTAAATAGTATTTTTGAGCTGAAAAATACACCCGAAAACGAAAAATATTTTAATTGACCATCGAAAAATATTGATCGTGGTGAGTCCGGAATTGAAATTTAAAGTGAAACCAAGCTCAAATAGGCCTCAAAAAATCAAAAATACGAAAAGATAACAAGTTAATTTTGATAATAAAAAAGTTGATCCAACTTTAACTGAATTTTTAAAAATAACAAACGAATCCTAAAAATTGCCAAAATTTGCAAATCTTACTAAAATTTCTTGTAGATTATTTTGGTAATAAAAATTAAATTTTTCGGTGACACCAATAATTGTCGAATTGGCCAAATTTGATTGAATTGGACTGGTAACTGACTCCGATTAAGCTGAAATTTTAGTAATGAGGACCAATTGGTAATTTGTATGCAAATATATAGGTTAGAAATGAAAATAAATAAGAATAATGGTAATTTTGTAAATATTAAGTAAAAAGGACAATTTTGAAAATAAATAAAAATTAAAGAACTAAATTGAAAAGTTATTTAGTAAGGGTATTACAAGATCCATTAATTAATTAATAAAAATTTTTATAATAATTTACATTAAATCAATGGGTCGACTTAAATTCATTCAATTCATTTGAATATTGATCCATTTATTACTCATATTTTTTTATCCATTAATGACCCAATCCAAACCCACCTATTTGTCACCTCTACAAAATAAGCCATTATATTTGAAATTCTAATAAAATTTTATTTTAATATATATATATTTTAAATAATATAATTGATCGAAAAATTATAAAAAATTATATATATATATATATATATCTTTTTTTCATTTTCATTTGAAAAAAAAAAAAGAAAAATTTCAATTGAGCTTGATGTAGAAAAATGAAAAATCAATGGCATTTGGGCCACAGTTTTAGGCAAACAAATGTCAAACTGGATTCTACATTACGCCAATAATAGTAGACTTTGTTGCGGCCCTTGCGGGCTTGACTCAATACTACAAAAAAAGCTCCAATCAATGCAAAAAATAAAAATAAAAATAAATAAATAAATTCATAAAATACAGTTTCATATCATCACCTGGAAGCACAAAGTCAACAGTTTCCATCTTCAGATCCGTAACATTACCAAATTTCCTGGAAGAGCAAGGGAAAGAGATGATCAACAGTAGCGCCCACCAGTGGGATGATCTTCCTAAAGAACTTTTAGGAAGGATCGCGCAATGCATCGATTCTCGTGTCGACATTCTCCGATTTCGCTCAGTCTGCTCCTCATGGCGATCTTCTGTTTCATTTCCTTCTTTTGAGGAGGAAATTCCTCCTCTCGTCTTCAAGCTTCCTCAACCCATCGGCGTAGATGCTGTTCTCTGTCGATTCGCTATTTTCCGGATGGAATTTATCCCCCCAAATCCCAATTCTCCTTCCTCTTCAGTATCGGGGCAAAAGTGCTGGTTGGTTAAAATTGAAGAGTCCAATTTCGGAAAATTGAAGCTTCTGCATCCAGTCTCGGGCCACGTGCTCACTAATGCTTCATTCATGTTGAACTTACTGGATTTTCGCTTCGTCCAGTTAAGTAAAGCTTTTATGATTAAATCTCAACCTGGGTTTAATATTTATGATTTTAACAGGACTGATCTACTTAGCCATTCTGTTCATGGGATAATTAAAGTAGTTTTATTTCCAGCTTCTGCTAGTTTTAGTAATAATAATTTTGGTACTCTGGCTATTTTTCATGAAGGAAAATTGGGTTACTGGAAATTTGGGGATGAAAAATGGACTATTTTAGATGATACTAATTTCCAATATGATGATATAATTGAATATAAGGGTCAATTTTATGTTGTTGATAGATGGGGTACTGTTTTTTGGATTGATTCTTCGTTGAGGGTGATTCAGTATTCGCCTTCATTGTTTGGTTGTGGTGGGCAGAAGACTTTAGTAGAATCATGTGGGAATCTTTATGTAGTTGATAGATATCTTGATGGAGAAAGGGGAACGTGGAAAGATTATGATAATCTTGAAGCTAGTGCTCGTGCATGGAGATTCAGGAAACCTACTCCTAATACTGTTGATTTCAAAGTATATAAGTTGGATGAAGATTGGGGTACATGGGTTGATGTGAAATCATTAGGTGATCGAATCTTTGTTTTGGGTTTTGACTGTTCATTCTCCATTTCATCCGAAGAATTTGTTGGGAGCAAAGGGAATTGTATTTATTTCGCAGATGATAATGATTACAGGGGATCAGGATTGGGTAGTGATAGCATTCGTGTTTTCCGATTAGAGGATCATGTGATTGAGAAAGTAGATGGACTGCCTGGGTACTCTAAGCTGTTTTGGAAACCTAATACTGAACATTGCCTGAGATTGTTCGGCAGATCAATGTAAGTGCAAAATATCCTTAAATTTCTGTTATTTGTTTTCTTTTGTTTATTTAGTGGAGGTTATTGTATCATTCTGTTGTTATAATACTAGAACGTTTAATGGATTCAGCAGTTTCTCCTTGAAATGAAAGAAGTCTAATGCAAATCACCAGGATGACAAGTAGGGTGGCTATCACTCAATCAAAGGTGCAGGAAGTCTTGGGGTCCATTTTTTTCTTTGGACATTTGTAGTTGAGTTGCATGTCGTTTCTTGTAAGTGCAATACAGTCCGTTATTTAGAGTCTTTCAGGTCTCCAGAGTATAACATATGAAACGGTTTCCATTTCTTCAAAAGGGTAGTAATGATCCAAGGCAAGTCCTAAGGCAGGCCAAGACTCAACAAAAATGCAAATAATTTCCTTTTTCTAATAAGTGATCGATACTAAGCAATGCTTAGTATTTGGGGGTTGACCTATGCTTTTTCTGAGGAGCTTTTATCTTAGGTCAAATAATGTATGTAAATAGCTGTGGGTTGGAGTTGGATCTTCTGATAAGAAAAATAATTGTATGTTGCATTTCAGCAGAGTAACAAGTTCAGTTTCCATTTATGTATGAAAATTCTATTTTAACTGTATCGCATCATTCTACAGTGATAAATAGATTAAGCAGGGTTCAGTTTCTCCTTAAAACTGGAATTGTTATTCATTACTTCCGGTAATTTGCATTAGACTCAAGAGATTAGTTTGCTCTTGAGATTTGCATGCATCTTCTTTGACTATAATGCTCAATCAGTTAGTCAGATTGTTGCTGATTTTAGTGAAAAAACAGGGTTCAATTCTATTCTTATAAGAAGTAGCAGTGTCACAATGTTGGGAACTTGCATCTTAGGTCAAGACTTCAAGACAGAGTAAGTGAATAGTTGTGCAGTGCAGTTGGATCTTTTAATAAGAATAATTTCAGCCAAGCTCAGTTTCCACAAACTATGAGATACATATGTGAGATTCCAGGGGTGCTAATAAACTGATCTGCATTTTGAATATCAAATTATTAAAAAGGATAATTAATAGAGAAAAATAATGGATGGTAGATATCTTTATAATCGATCAAAGGACATACGAATGATCCAAACTTTTTGTTGTATTATTATTATTATTATTATTATTATTATTATTATTATTATTATTTGTCTTAAAAATATACATAAATTATATATTTATATATATTTTTAAATATTATATATATAATTTCAACTTTAAAATTTTAATATATAATATATAATTGTTATATATAATTTAAATATATTTATGTATATAAGGTGGTGCAAAATCAAATTAGAACCAAAAATTAAATTGAATCTTGGACAATTTAGGGTGTGTTTGGTAACATTTTTTGTTTTTTATTATTTGTTTTTTAAAATTCATAAACTGTTTTTAGTTTTTGTTATTTATTTTTCAAAAATTATTTTTCTATTTATTTTTTAAAAATTATTCTAATATCTATTAATACATATTATACATATATATAATCTAATTATTAATATTAAAAAATGAATATTTAATAAAATTCAAAATTTAAAATATATTATATTAAAAAAATCATAATATGGTGGTAGAGGCGACAGTGGTGACGGCAGTAGCAGTATGGTGGTGGCAGCGACGTGGTAGCAGCAGCGATAGTTTAGTGGTGGTAGCAATGATAGTAATAGAGATGACAGTGCAGTAACGGTAGTAACGATGATGGTGACGGCAGTAGCAGTGGTGGCGGTAGCGATGGTGGTGGTGGTAGTAGCAGTGTGGTGGCAGTGGTGGTGTTAGTAGCAGTGTGGTGGTGATGGCGGCAGTGGTGGTAACGACAATGATCGTGTAGTGGTGGTAGTAACAGTAGTAGTCTGGTGGTGATGGTGATAGCAAAGACGTTAGCGGCAGTGGTAGCGATGGTGGTGGTAGTGGTGGCAGAGGCAGTAGTGGCGGTGGTGACAGTGGCAACAGTGTGGTAGCGGCGGCGGCATGGCAGTGTGGTGGTGGCGGCGACAGTGTGGTGGCGATAGCAGCGGTGGCGTGACGGTGATGGCAGCGCCAGCAGTAATAGTGATAGTGAGGTGGTAGTGATAGTGGTGGTAACGGTGATAATAATAAGGATGAAATAATTAAATTATTGATAAAAATAAAATTATAAAAACCATATTTTAAAGATTTTTATTTTTTATTTTTATTGTCAAAATTACTTCTTAAAGTTTTATAAAAATGAAAATGCAAATAAATTTGTCGAATATATTTTTGTTTTATTTTTAAAAAAAATCAAAAATTAAAAATAAAATCGTCTCTGAACGCACTCTTAATTTATTCAGCTCGATTTTGTTTCAAATATGAAATTTGGTTTATTTGTTCCAATTTTATCCTTATAATTCAAAAATCGAAAAAATTTAACTAACATGAAGTGATCCGATCTAAAATTAATGACCCAATTAGATAATTTAATTTTATTTATTTTTAATTTTTTAAATAAAATCAATACAATACATGTACAACAGAACACCTTATAAAATATTATACATTAACACAGTTTTTACTGTAACTCGGTACAAGGTAGTGTACGGAAGGAAGTAATGGGATTTTGGGAACAAACAAAAATTCATAATATACAGTTCGAGATGAAACCGCAGGTCTCAGATACAAATCCCCCAAACCATAACTTCACCAAAATTAATTTCCTCCGGGAAGCAAGGGATGATCAACAGTAGCGGCCGCCAGTGGGCTGATCTTCCTAACGAATTGTTGGAAAAAATCGGAGAATGCATCGATTCTCGCGTCGACATTCTCCGATTTCGCTCAGTCTGCTCCTTATGGCGATCTTCTGTTTCATCTCCTTTCTTTGATGAAGAAATTCCTCCTCTCGTCTTCAAGCTTCCTCAACCCATCAACCCAGATTCTGTTCTCCGTCGATCCATCAACCCAGATGCTGTTCTCCGTCGATTCGCTATTTGCCGAATGGAATTTGTCCCTCAAAATCCCAATTCTCCTTCCTCTTCTTCCTCTTCAGTATTTGGCCAAAAGTGCTGGTTGGTTAAAATTGAAGAGTCCAAATTCGGAAAATTGAAGCTTCTGCATCCAGTCTCAGGCCGTAAGATCACTAATTCTTCATCCACGTTGAACTTCCTCGACTTTCGCTTCGTCCAGATTTGTAGAACATCCATGCTTATATACCGATCTGTTTTTTTTCCTGCTCTACTTACCCGTTCTGGTCATGGGATAATTAAAGTAGTTTTATTTCCTGCTTCTGCTAGATCTTGTGAAGATGATGAGTTTGCTATTTTGGCTATTCTTCGCGAAGGAAAATTAGGTTACTGGAAACCTGGGGATGAAGAGTGGACCATTTTAGATGATACCAATGTACAATATGATGATATAATTGAATGTAAGGGTCAATTTTATGTTGTTGATAGATCGGGTAGAGTTTCTTGGATTGATTCTTCATTGAGAGTGATTCAGTATTCACCTTCTTTGCTTGGCCGTGGTGACGAGAAGCATTTGGTGGAGTCTTGTGGGAATCTTTATGTAATTGATCGATATTATGAAAGAGAAGAAGGAATATGGCGAGGCGGTAACAATGGTAAACTTTATAATAGCATTGATTTCAGAGTTTTTAAGCTGGTTGAAGAATGTGGTACATGGGTTGATGTTAAATCCATAGATGATAGAGTCTTTGTTTTAGGTGTTGATTATTCATTTTCAATTTCATCTCAAGAATTTAATGTTGGTAAAGGGAACTGTATTTACTTAACAGATAATGACGGTGTTATTCGTGTATTTCGATTAGAGGATCATGTGATTCAGAAAGTGGATGCATTGCCTCAGTACTCTAAGCTGTTCTGGAAACCCAGTACATGAACACGAAAGCCAAAGTTTTTTCGCATAAGATCAATGTAGGTGTTCAATATAGTGGTAAATTGTTTATGAACTTTGATTGATGAATTGACAATGTATGATATTCTGTATGAATTGAGATTGTTCAATACTTGGGATGATGGAGGCTCCAACATCTAAGGCTATTAAGAATGTTAGCTCCAGTCCTCATGATCTCCCTTTTTTTGCATTTTCTCTACCGTACATATAGCTTAGGTAGCATATATAAGCTTATGTTATATAGAACGTGGACAGGATGTTGAGGCCCTTTGTGCTGATTTCTTGTGTCAAATTATGGAGCTTTTTTCTTTAAGACTTTGTACTCCCGGAAAATCACTTTGCAATTGAAGTTGCAGTCTATCTATATGAAATAGTACCATTTACGAGCTTGCATTTCCATCTACTCACAACAATTCCGAGGAGGGCAGAACACAAGGCAAGACATGAAACAAGACCTAATATACATAGTATTATATAATATGCTAGAAAAGCATGCATTGGATGGGTAAACATGGTGTAAGCTAAACACAACTATTGAATGTTGGATTTACATTTGATGGGACATGGGTTTATGAGGCATTTACATGTTTTAAAACTGCATCGGTAGACTGCTGGGCGAAAACCTTCTGCCTGAATTGGGCGTAAGGGTACCCAAAAAATGACAGAAAGTGGGCAGACTTAGAGATGGAAAGTATCTCATACCATACTTGCTTGTTCTCATCCATTTCGATTGAAAAACGCTCTTCCCCAGCCTGCTTCACAACAAAACAAGATGGCATGTTAATGACAGTATGACCTTCTATATATGTGTTCTGAATTAGATTTGACAATCAAAAGTTCGATGTGGGAGTAATTAGACAATGTGAAAACTAACTTACATGTCAGTTAAACAGCAGAACCAACAACAAAAAAGGTCAATTATATGCTATTGAATCTTAGAAAAAAATGCATGCCTACATCCACACACGAGTATGCATAAACTCTCACGGTGCTTGGACTTGCTGAAACCTATATCATGGTATCTAGGTAACCCAATAATCTAGCAAATGATTTGATTTGAAAAATGTAAAGTTGAGTGCTTGCCCTTGTGCTACCTGAAAATCCAATGGCTAAGTTAAATCAAGTGCATATAAAAGCAAAATATGAAAAACAAAACTGAAGGTTTGCATATATATATAAAACACAGCAAATGT
Organism: Excoecaria agallocha; assembly: GCA_037975025.1. NCBI lineage: Eukaryota > Viridiplantae > Streptophyta > Magnoliopsida > Malpighiales > Euphorbiaceae > Excoecaria > Excoecaria agallocha. Next base: position 4,744 of record JBBPFJ010000729.1, on the reverse strand, counting down.
GATCTCTGCTACATATCACAGAAGGCAATGTTACTCAATTTGGTAAGCATGAACTTAAACTATTTTTAGGGCCTTAGGAAACCCACAAATCAGTGCTGCAAACAGCATTATTGCCATAACACAAAGTAAAAATTAAGCCGGCACCTAGAATAATCATATCTGCTAACTAAATATTGCAATGATAAAGAATTTGCAGCCATAAGTGATAACTGCACTCCAAACTCCTAAGCTCGGATCCAACCCAAGCTCTTATATGAGCATTGCACTCAATAAAGACTCACTTGTAATGGTCATATGTTATAAGCATTAAAGACTCGATGGCTTGACACTTGGGAGTCTTATTTGAGAAATATCTGCCAGCCTTTTGCCTTTGTAGGTGATCGGAGTTGTTAGATTGTCATCAACATGATATGAGCAATGTCATCTAAAAATTATGGAAAAACAATAATCCAAATAATAAGCTTTTTTTGGCAGAGAAATGAAATGTTTAGATTATCCAGTTCAAACCTCAGCAATTAATTGAATATTCAACCTAATAAGAATGACAAACAATTCCAAGCAGATCCAAATTTCCAGCTAAGTGAAAAAGCCCATGAAAGAATCACTAACCAGCAAGTGACCTTGAAGAGTACCACCACCAAAACAAAAAGAAGCCATAGCCTCTTTAGGGGTTCGACTTTCTTTAACATAAACCACCTGAAGAGGCATCAAGACCCATGGCAGAAACTCCTTCACACAAACACAGAATTTCGCCCCAGTTTGAATTGGAGTTTTAGGATCGACAAATGCCCAATCCAATCCAAAATGCCTGCAATCAAATTGAATTATCAGAACATATCACTACGCATAAAGAAGAAAACAATGTACTGACCTCCATGATTGAAGAGCTAATTTGCCCTTTTCAAAGGTGTCAAGGCCAGAACCTAATAAAACACGGGCATGGTTTAGTGAAAAACCATCTTTAGAGAGCTCAAGGTCTTCTTTGAGAGTAGATACAGGTTTAGCAGTAGCCCCCTTGTACTTGGAGTCATAATTGAAATCAGCTGACCTAAATTATAAGCATCAAATTGTAAAATGGTTTCAATTTACAAGTACATAAGAACAAAAATTGATTCATTTATAGTTTCAGTTCCACATATTTGACTAAACAATTCTTCTGTTCTTGAGGAGAAGGACGAGCCCAGCACAAGAAAACCATCTCTCTCGAAAACTTCACCGGTCAGCTTGTAAACTAATGGCTTCAATTAACAGTGATGAAGATGAAAGTTTTGTAACGACGACGCCGTTTAACGGAGAAAAAGACAGATTAAAATGGGCCTTCTAGCTTTGGGCTTTCCATTTTACATCTGCAACGACGTCGTTTCTTTCTCGTCTACCCGCTTAAAGAACAACTTGAAGAGAAATTCCACCAGGCGAACAGAGGCGATTAGAATCAATTGTTTCGAAATTTTTTCTTGTTCTGAAATTGCTATTGAGTTCGTGTTCTGTACCAAAAAGGTGGCGTTTGGTTTCACAAAGGCATCGGATTGAGTTGGAGGATGAAGAAGTCTCCATTACCAGTGCAAAACATACGCAGCAATGAGAAGAAGATAACTGAAAAGGAAACGTTAGTGAAGCTGTTGAGATGGCATTTTGGCTATTCTGATTTTAGAGGCAAGCAATTGGAAGCTATTCAAGCTGTCTTGTCAGGTATTTTAAGTATAATATCTATAAATGATTGTAAGATTTTTGTTTTGAAAAAAAAAAATGAATTAAATATTTTGTTTGACTGATCATTGTAAGGGAGAGATTGCTTTTGCCTAATGCCTACTGGAGGAGGGAAGTCAATGTGTTATCAGATTCCTGCGCTTGCAAAATCAGGGATTGTGCTTGTTGTCTCTCCATTGATAGGTCATTTTAATTCTATTTGTTCGATTGGAATTTTTAAGGAATTAGTAGACTGACTGAGTATTTTCTTTTTTCTTTTTGGTTCTCCATTTGCATTTTGCAGCCTTGATGGTAAGTGTTACAAAGTATTACTTTCTTCATTATTTCCCCTTCAAATAAGGAATTAAAAAAAAAAATCTTTTGTTCTTATGAATCAGGAAAATCAGGTAGTGGCATTGAAGGAGAAGGGAATAGCTGCTGAGTTTCTGTCCTCAACCCAAACTTCACATGTCAAAAATAAAGTTAGCTATTAGAGTTTCTGATTCCTTTTGTGCTTATTTTAGTTGGCACTTTTAATCCTTATATCTTAAGCATTCATGTAGAAATTCCGCTATTGATAAGCAATTTGTTTCATTCTCGTGTTTTTTATTAGGATTTTTCTGGGTTCTACTCTAGTTCCATCCTTTTTCTACTTATTAGCCATCTGTGCATAACCTTCAACTTTACTATGCCTAAGACTTGCAAAACTGTAAATTTTGTCATTATATTTCCAAAATGTTTTTCCTTTTTTTTTTTTTTTGATAAATAAGTTTATTTGTGAATTACCAGATCCATGAAGACCTGGATTCTGGAAAACCTTCTGTTAGATTGTTGTATGTAACTCCAGAACTGATCGCAACACCAGGATTTATGTCAAAGCTATTGAGGATTCATGGCAGAGGATTCTTGAATCTCATTGCTATAGATGAGGTGTGAACTTACTTGTTAGTAAAGATTGAATTTTTGAGTTATCCTTCAAAGGAAATATGGTGATTACCTATATTAATTCTCTCTCTCTCTCTCTCTAATTTGTTAGGCACATTGTATTTCATCGTGGGGCCATGATTTCAGGTTTGTGTTTATTTCAATCTATAAGTGAAGGTTGATGTTTGTCCTGGTTTTCTGTATCTGTCTTGTTCATATAACTACTAACCTATCTGATGTGTTTAAATGCTCACACACTGAGAAAGTATTGCTCTAATGGTATCGAATATGCATACAATATGATTATAATTTTGTCTTCTATTCTATACATATGCTTGGATAATCATTAGAGTTCTACCATACTCTCATTGTGTATTCTTGGATTCCTTTTACTAGTGTTTCTTTGAAATGGTTTTAGTATGTTGTGTTGTCCAACTTTTTATTGTTCATTTTTCAAATTTTTTTCTAAGCAGGCCTAGCTATCGTAAGCTTTCATCTATGAGGAATCGCCTTCCAGATGTACCTATACTGGCTTTGACGGCTACAGCTGCTCCCAAGTGGGTCTTTTATTTGAGTAAATTATCTGTTTCTTATTTATGAGGGCACTAAATTTGACTAAACCATATAAGAAGAATGATACTTTTGTTTTTTGACAAAGAAAGGAGCAATCTTAATTCTTTTGCTGTTCATTTTTTATTCAGGGTTCAGAAAGATGTGATTGAATCCTTATGCTTGCAAGATCCTTTGGTTCTCAAATCTTCCTTTAATCGTTCAAATATATATTATGAAGGCAGGTGCTTCTATCTTATTTGAAAATCATTTCTGGAATTGATTGTGGAATCTAAGAAAATTCTATGCTTGAAGTTAGAGAGGATCTCTCTTTTGTTTGCTTTAGAAGTGTTAGATTTTTTAGTTTTAATTTTTCAGTAAACCCTTTTCTGAGTGCATGGATGATACCTGCTATTTTTCTTATTAAAACCTCACAGCTGGGATGAAATATGTTTAGCATATACCATATATAGAGGTACCCTTGAGTGAAAAAAATTGCATCTGACCAACATGTAAGAAAAGAAATGAAAAGAGGCAGACTGTGACAATCACTATAACTCTTCGTCAATTTGTCGGTCTAAGAATTTATGCTCTAGCGTGATGGGGTACTCCTCTATGCATCTAATTGGTTTTCTCAGTAATGCAGTTAGATATAAAGATCTTCTGGATGATGCCTTTGCTGATTTGTCCGCTGCTCTCAAATCGTGTGGCAATGTCTGTGCCATTATCTACTGCCTTGAGAGAACAACTTGTGATGGCTTGGCTGTTCACCTTTCTAAAATTGGCATCTCTTGTGCTGGTATTTGAATGTTTTTTGTGCTTTTTGATCTTGCTCAATGATTATTTTTTCCATGGTTAGTGTTGATAAACATGTTGCCTAATCATTTTGTTTATTTTTCACAGCATACCATGCGGGGTTGAATAATAAATTGCGAAGCTCTGTCTTAGACAATTGGATCTCTTCTAAAATACAAGTTGTTGTCGCTACAGTGGCTTTTGGGTATGGATGACTCCATAATTTTACTGCAATATCTTCTGTCACCCCTCTTGATTTCTATATGGGTGTGAGTGTGGTGTATAATTTTTTTTAGACATATATAGATATCTGGAGTTTATTTGAAAGAAAAAAGGATATTACCTTATTTATTTTCATACCCGTGTTTCACCTGGAGGAATAGTTTGTAGTGCTTGACTGTGTTTCTTTTGTTTTATTCCATCACCCTAAGATTGTAACGATTTTTTTCGTTTTCCTGTTATTATTCCTATTGGAGCTGTTCTGGTGCATGGTTATTAATTGAGAAAACCGTTATTTCAGGATGGTATGCATCTGAAACACTTATGATTTCACTGAATTGGAGTCTGAGTATGATTTTCACCAACTATGAATCTATATTTTCTAGGGTATAGATAGAAAAGATGTCAGAATGGTTTGCCACTTTAATATTCCAAAGTCAATGGAAGCCTTCTATCAAGAGTCTGGTAGAGCTGGTCGTGATCAATTGCCTTCTAGAAGTCTGTTGTACTATGGAGTTGACGATCGCAAAAGGATGGTACCCTCACGATCTTCACTGCCCAGATATTTATT
>JBBPFJ010000728.1:0-55433 GCA_037975025.1 Excoecaria agallocha | reverse complement strand
TCCACTGTACAACCGAGGGTCATTATGTTGGAAGATGATAGTGACATAGATATGATATATGAAAAATTAAGAGAATATGACGATTACACAATTGTTGAATTAATAATTAAAGTGGATGAAGGGAGTTTTGGAGGTAATATGCAGGCAATATACGAAACTGATGAGCAGGATAGAAATGATGGAATACAGATGGTAAATATTGATGCAAGTCAACAATTTTTTGTGAATGATCTTGGTCCAAGTCAGCCCATATAGTCCGTCAGTAGGGAAGATTGTCAGTATGATTGTGATGCCGGTACTAGTCAGACAATCCAATCTGTACATCGACGTGATGGTGACTTGCTTCTAAGAGAGGGCAGTTTGACATCAGGACAAGGGTTTTTGCATCGATCACGTAGCTACATACCGGATGTTTTTAGGAGACAACCTGGACATTCAGCTAGCCTAATGCTTAATGGTTCAATCAATCAGCCTAGACGGTCTGTTAGCCAGGTGCCTGATGGTCGAATGAGTCAGCCCAGACGTGCAGTGACTCAAATTCCTTATCAATGTATTAGTCAGCCTAGGCGTTCATTGAGTCGACAGGTGGGCAATTTTTTTAGTAGGTCTATATTTGGCAGTAAATCAAGTAGTCGTCGAGATGATATGAGTTATCAACAACAAGTAAGGGCTGATGCAAGTCAACCTAGTCAGATAACACAATCTGCAAGTCTTCAGGATGGCAATGTTCTCGGTAATTCCCATTTTGGCAACAGTTAGAACATATCTTTTAATGAGGGTCCTGATGTAGATATTGGTGAAAATGTCGTGAATGAACCTACTATAGATGCGGTAGATGTTGATCATTTTGATGATGGGACGGTGAACAATAATTACGTTTCACCTGATGACGATATTGAGGCTGACACTGCAAATTTGATTGAGGATAGTGATGACTCTGAATTTTTTTATGGTAGTCAGTCAATCGATGTGAGTGGGGATTCACATGGGGCGATCTTCAACTTTTCATCAGAACACTATACAACTATTGATTTTGATGCAGCCCAAGTGAATATGGCGGAAGGTTTGCAATTTAATACTTGGGATGGATCGTCTGAATTATCAATTGGTTTGGTTTTCAACAGTAAGGATGAGGTTAAGTCTTGTGTTAAAAAGTACTCCATAATGCAAAATGTTGACTTCAAAGTTGTGGAATCGAAGGCAAAATACTGGGTGCTGAGATGTGCAAAGGCCGATACTGGATGTAAGTGGAGGTTAAGAGCAGTAAAAAAGGAGAAGAGTCCTTTTTGGACTATCACAAGGTTCGAGGGACCACATTCATGTTTATCTGTTAGTAACCTTTCAAGGGATCACAGACAATTGGGATCGCATATTATTCGCAATTGTATTAGGGGGATGGTAGGTAAAAATCCCACCCTTCCCGTTGATGTGATTGTTGCTGCTATTAAGGAGCGGTATCACTATGAAGTATCGTACTATAAGGCGTGGTATGCGAAGGCGAGCGCATTGGAGTTGATATTCGGCAACTATATTGAATCATATGAGAGATTACCTGGTTTCTTATATGCTTTGCAATGCTATAATCCAAGAACTGTATATGAATTTGTTTTACAAGAAACTCAAGTACCGATCATAAAGCAATTTCAAAGGGTTTTTTGGAGCTTCAAACTAGCAATTGATGGTTTGAACCATTGTAAGCCACTGCTATTAATAGATGGAACATTTTTAACAGGAAAATTCCAACAAACACTTCTAATAGCAAGTTCTGTTGATGGTAATGACATGTTATTTTCAGTTGCCTTTGTTGTTGTTGAATCGGAGAACAAATCCAGCTGGGCTTGGTTTTTGGGTTTAATTAGAAAGTATGTAACTCAATGAATTGGGATAACTGTTATATTCGATAGGCATGCTATAATTATGGCAGTGTTTCAAGATGAATGGAGTGGTTGGAAGGAACCTCTTGCATTTCACAGGATATGTTTACGACACTTTGTCAGTAATTACAACACCCATCACAGAAATCCAACAATAAAAAAGTTGCTTTACAATTCTGGTAAGTACATAAATATAATTCCTCAATAGATCACATTTATTATAATTGTTATGTTGTTAATCAATTTTGTTTTTTAGGGAATAACTTTCAGAAGCGTAAGTTCATGAACAAGATGAATGAAATCAAAGAGCTTGACGAGGACTCATACAAGTGGGCAATGCAGGTGCCATTAGATCGTTGGACAATGTCAGAAGATGGTGGATATCGGTATGGTCATGCGACAACGAATATAGCTGAAAGTGTTAACAGTGCTCTCAAAGGTGTTCGAATGATGCCTATTACCGCTGTAGTCGAACATGTTTTTGGGCGAATGGTAAAATTCTATGAGCAAAGACGAGGTTTGTACAAGACGAAAATAAGTCAAGGACTTCGTTTCACTCCAAAATGCGTGGAATCTATGAACAAGCGTGCAATTAGGGCTTGAAGTCACTCAGTGATTGATTATGATAGTCGGTACAAATTATTTAGAGTAATAGCTTGCAGTGAACCGGAAGATAATTCAGAAATTGACACTTATATAGTTAGTCTCAAAAAGCGCGAATGTGAATGCGAAAAGTTTCAGGGCACAAAAATGCCATGTTCACATACAATTGCAACATGCATGCATAAACATATTGATATGTTTTCATTTGTTGATTCGTGTTATACCATTGCAGAAGCTCTAAAATGCTATGAAGGTGAATTTCACCCAATGGGTCATCGAGCTTATTGGCCCGCATATAACGGGCCTAAATTTGTGCCTAATATGGAACTTCAAAGGAACAAAGGGCGGCCTAAAACAACAAGAATCCGCAATGAAATGGATAGACGAGAAGGAGGTAGCGTAATCCACTGCAACAATTGTGGAAATGCTGGACATAATAAGAGGGCATGTCCTAGTCGTGCAGGGTCTTCAAATCAAGGATTTAACTTAAATGTTGCATATATGTCCTGAACTTTAAATGTAATTTAGTTTCATGCGTTGATGTACCCTTCTGTATTGAACAATTATGTTATTAAGCTAGCAATTGTTTTTTTTTTATTGAATAAGTAGCATTTTCAAGTACATTATAATAATACATTACAATAATAAAATAACGCGGATATAATAATACATTACAATACTAATAATACATTACAATACTAAAATACATTACACAACTAATTATACATTACAATACTAATAATACATTACACAACTAATAATACATAACGATATAATAATATATTACAATACTAAAATACATTACAATACTAATAATACATTACACAACTAATAATACATAACGATATAATAATACATTACAATACTAATAATACATTACAATACTAATAATACAATACAATACTAATGGTGCCTAAATTCTGGATTTGGTAAGTGGCTAAATTCACTTGGTTCATCAAGTAAATGCATCATATTCGTATTGGATAGAAGTTCATCCAAAAAGTCATCTTGTTGAATGTTATCACCGATATCTCCACTTGTATTAAACGTCTGAATGTTGCTTTTGTACCCTGTTTGATCGGGCTCAGAAACACTAACATTTAAATCCATATTTAATCCTGATGTACCTGCATGATAGTCATAACATGTGGATGGACCAGCTTCTGCATCAAAAAAAGATGCCCGAAAGGTTGGCTGACTAAATTCGGGCATCGTGATTGAACATGAATTATGTGGGTAATCATATGACCACAACATGGGTGGGGGGACCTGATGAATGCCAGGTGGAACAGGAATTGATTGAACATTTGTCCTTCTCTCAGCCATACTTCTTCGGCTTCTTCTTGATTACCGAGGATCCTGAAATGGGACTGCCATTGGTAGAACCTGTACCGGATCGGGAACAGGCTGACGTGGATAATGAACCGACATTCTGTCAATTTGTCCAACTGCTCCTAAAATACCTTCGACCGCCAAACGAATCTCGCCTGTCTCAATTGAAGATGATGACAAAGCCAATTGTCTATGGTAAATAATTTCAGCACACTCTGCCTGCATGCGTTTAGAAGGAGCTCATTATATAAATAAATATATTATTGAATTGTGTTAATAACCAATCGAAATTAGAACATGTCCAGCATACCGATGATCCGATTGCTGCCCCAATATTGGTTATCCACCGTCTCGTTCTCATTATGTACCATTGCATGTATTGCGACCTTACATGCAATGGTGCAGTCAACAATTGAGTACCAACACATCGATTATGTCGATTATTCCACTCATTAATAAAGTTAGCAAACATGTTTTCAAAATTTTTATCATAATTTCCCCTCAAATCGATTGCATGTACTGCATCATCCATCATTGGAGGTCTCGAAATGGGCTGGTCCATTCCAAATTGCCTTAGACAACGATTCGGTTGGTGCCACTCAATGATATGAAAACAAGATAAAGGCACGACTAATCGCCAAATGTGTTGTCCATTCGTACAAAACGAAGGCAATAGATGCATCACCCCTTCGTACGGTTGCCATTCCACCTTATTAGAATTAGTAATATGATCAGTAATGTAGTTAAAATATTATATATTTTCGTAAATATCATACATAATAATTACCTCATGATCACGTTGAGTGTCTAAAATAACGCGGTACGCATGTACATCATTGTAACGACTGTTGTTCAAATTTAAAGGAGATCGCCACCTATTATAAAATAATAAATTAATTAACTGCAGAAATAAATAAAGACATAAATTACTAAATAAATACCTATATCCATATGGCATTGTCTGATTGATCACACATTCGCCTACAAAAGAAGGTCGAAATAAAGGAAGCCTTTCCTATGCCCACATCTGTAATAACAATAGATAACCACCAATACCATGGGCACTTGGACGTGTAGCACGACAAAGATCCCTATATAGCCAAGCTAAGCATGCCGACCCCCAACTGTAACTCCCGGCTTCTTCTAAATCCTCCAAAAGGGGAAGCCACATCAAATGGATATAATTATTTGCTTGTGATGGACACAACAATCCACCAATACAATGCAGTATCCATGCACGAATGAAGCATTGTATCTCGTAATCAGTAGCATCAACTGGCAAAAAATCAAACATGTCTGTCAACCATCTTAGTTTAACCGAATGACCTTTCAGCATATTTTCACTTGGCATATGTCCTAACAGTTGTTGACAGAGTATTGGCCAATTATATTTCACACGTCCAGTTATCGCACTCCCATCGATGGGTAAACCGGTTAATATCTCTATATCCTGTAGCGTGATAGTCATTTCACCAACTGCGAGGTGAAACGTGTGCGTCTCCGGTCTCCATCTCTCTACAAGTGCAGTTACCAAATTCGCATCAACATGCATGGGACCTATCTGAGCTACCCCATAAAATTCAGCCAATCTCAAATACGATATTATTCTTTCATCAATATTTGCATAATGACTCTCCATACTGGCCCTTCGAATATATAATACATTATGTTCAACCTAACAAATAAAAAAATTATTCATTTAAATTAACATTACTTAAATTATTCAATATATACGCTGCATATAAAAATATTTCTATTTATGAATATTTTAAATTAAACTTACAACATTGCTCCACAAATGCATCTGCCCGGTGTTTTTCTTTGAGCGTCAATAGATCATCAACGCGTGGTCCTGGATTTATGTAAGGCTGGTTTTGAAAGCGGTTTATTTTTAAAAAATACCTACATTTAAATGTGATAAAAATATTATATTAACAAAACCCTCATAACATAAAATATTATAATATTTATTAAAAACTTATATAGTAATTTAGTATCATATACAATATATATATATATATATATATATATATATATATATATATATATATATATATATATATTAGAAGACATTCCATTTAGATATATTATAATTACAAAAATTTAAATTTCTATGTTTCTTATATCAATAACAAAATTCCTATATTAACATAAAAAATTTCTATATTTGCAGAAAAAATTATCAACTTATAAATACCTTTGAATAATATACATTTTCTCAACTTAACAAATTTATTTAAAATAAAATAAAATAATATACATTTTCCAACTAACCAAACTTACTTATAGGCATATAATTATTTTGTTCATTTCATACTCAACTTATACACACATTTAGAAATTATACATTTTCTCAACTTATAATACATTATAAAAATAAATTAAATTATTTTACTTCATATAACACTCCATTTATACATACATTTAAATAATATTTATTTTCTTTAAAGTTAAGGTTGAAATAAATTAAAACATTAACTTACTAATTAAAGCACCAAATCTTCAACAAAAATAATCTTCAATCCTTCATCCTTAGCAAAAAATACCCAACAAACTCAATGTAAAAGAAGCAAGTAAACCCAGGCAAAAGAAGCAAATGTTGATGAAACTCAACAAATGCCGATACTGCCTTATATCGAAGATTTACTGTGTAAGTTTCTGTGTAAATATACTATGACCATGTGAACTTGCAGTATTCCCTGCCATTTCCGCCCAACAGTCCAGCGGAAATGGACGCGTGTCAGACAACCTCAACTTCCGCCCAAGACTCCAGTGGAAATGATGTGATTCCCTCTGCCATGCAGCGCAAATGGACGCCTGCAACGTTATTTTCTCTGCCATTTCCGCCCAAATAGGCAGCGAAAATAAGAAAAGTACCCCTTTTTCCCAATTATTTTGCAAATCACCCCATTCTCCCAATTATTTATCCAAAAAACACTATTCTTCAAATTGTCCCTATTAATTGCTACATTCACTTCATGGGACGAGACTTATAATTTTTAATTAATAACTCATTATTTTCCTCAGCTATAAGTAAGCATGAGATCTGTTCAAATTAATTTTTAAAATCTTTTTTTCGATTTTGCTGTTGCATAAGCATATTTGAAGTATGAAAAGTTAAAAAAAATTATATTAAATCCTCATCAGTAATATGTTCTCAATATAATTTAAATTAAAAACTTATTTTAAAAATAATAGAATTGTACTCACTTACAATTTTAAAATTTTGAAATCATAAATGCTTTCAATCATAACAAGTTTTGGGTAATATTATCATTTGTTGTTGATTATACATCTCTGTCAAATTTTTCACAATTTAAGTGGATCTTTCACTGTTAATACTCAACCTTTAGTCTTTCATGTAGATGACGATGAGAAAAATAATTAATTGCTTTTGCTTTGTTTTGGTTGGATGCCTTATTTCGAGTTATATTTGTATTAAGATGAATTGCAAAAACTTGTGATAAATAGTTTTTACCGGTTATATCAAGGCAACAAACTAAAGTTTGATGACATTTGTCATAATGCAAGTTAAAAGAAATAAAGCAGAAAAATGTCTGACTATATACAGGAAAGCAAACTCATGTTAATAATATGTTATAAAATAAGATATAACATAAACATGGAAATAAATATCAAAATGTATGGTTTTTCATTTGTAACATTGTGATGTACATAAAGTTCATATATATAGGCTCTTACTTTACAAATTATAAACACGATAATAAAGAAAAATAAAATTACAAGTTAAAAAATGAATGGAGTAATGGAGGGAGTTATAAATTTTGATGTTGGAGTTATGGATATTTAATATAGGGTTATGGGTAATTTTTGCCAATATAATTTTCTTATTGGTTAGAAAATATTTTTAATGTTTTTTTATTAGTTCTTACCTCTGAAAATATTAAAATCGTCAACTTTTGCCTTTCAAAATATTAAAATGTTCTATTTTTGCCACTGAAAGTATTAGAATGGTTTGTTTTTATAATTTTTTGACAAAAATTTCAGTCTCCTAATGAAATTGATGGTGTTCAATGAAAAAATGACAAATCAATAGTTACGTGGATCAAAATAATAAATCAGTAAAAATTTTAAATTAAAATTTTTAATACATTCCATGCATCTATTATTTGATTTACGTGAATATTGATTTGTCAATTTTTTTATTAAACATAATCTATTACTTTAAAAACTAACTATCTAAATATTTTTATTGATAAAAATTAAAAATTTAAATATTTTTAAAAGTAAAAATAGATAATTTTAATATTTTTATGTTTTGCTTGAAATAAAAGAATTAAAATTTTGGAATTCATTTACAAATAAATTTCTTGTGAAATTTATTTGTAAATGAATTTCTATGATTAGAATAAAATAATTCAAATATAAAATTGAAAATAAATTTCTTATTTTTTATGCTTGGAATAAATAAATAAAAAAATTCATTTCTATTTTATTTTCTAAAATATTCTCGATACCAATTTTGATACTATTTTTGATAATAACTTTCAATAATAGATAAAAGAAAAACTAGATAAAATTCATATGTCACCAAGTCAATTTTACATTTATGGGATGAACTACATATAATTTTAACCTTGTATCAAATTTATAACATACAAGTGATATATTATAATAAAATAATATCCTTATTGACATTTGAATCAATTTACCATCAAAATTTTATTAATTTAATATATAGTAATATTAGAAGTACTTCGGGACGGGGATGGAAAATGAGGTATCCGCCCAGCGGGGATCCCCATCCCATAAAAAATATTTTTTTAATTTTAAAATATAATATTTTATAAATAATTAAAATTAAAATATAATTTAATTTAATTTTATAATTATTAAGTTTTAAATTATACTTAATTTTAAATTTATTAATGGTTAAATTTAAATTATGATTGATTTTAAATTTTTTATTTATTAAATGTTATATTTTAATTTTAATTATTTATAAAATATTATATTTTAAAATTAAAAATAATAATAATTTTTCGGGGGATGGGGATCCCCGCGAGACGGGAATTGGAGGGATTTACTCCCCGTTATAGAATCGGGGGTGGGGACGAGAAATCCTCGATCCCAGCGGGACAGTGAGTGGGGGTGCAATGCTCGGCCCTTCCCCTACACTCAGGTATTTTTTTTTTTAAATGTCATTATAGTTTTAGAATTGATCTAATTTTGCCACTTTAATCCATATTAGCAGACGAAAATATGAATTGGCAATAAATTAATCAATACATCAGCAAAAAATAGACACATGATATTGAAATTAATTAGATCCAAATTAAAGAAATCCGAATTAAAACTTTAAATCTAAGTTAAACCAAAAGCAAATTAAAATAAATTAATCAAATCCATGTTAATCTACCACTTATTCCTTCTCTCTAACCTATTCTCATAACCCTGTTAATAGTTAACACTTACCCATCTCTCTTCAAAGCTTGCGGGTGGAATCCATAGATTCCGTATGGCTTAATTCTTTTGAAATTCTTTTCTATGTGGGTACTGCCATCAATACAATTTATTCATTGATTAGTTCCATGTAACTTCAAACTTTATTACAAGACCAGAATCATTTGGCCCCAAATCCTTTGGATAGTAAGTGGCAGTGCCGATTAAAGCAGTACCCACATACACGTAGGAAGGAATTTTGAAAGAATTAAGCCATATAGAATCCGTGGATCCCACTCGCAAGCTGTGAAGAGAGATGTATAAGTGTTAACTATTCGGTTTAACTGAGCTATGACGGTGAGAATGAGTTAGAGAGAGAAGGAATAAATGGTAGAATAGAGTGGATTTGGTTAATTTATTTTATTTTGGGTTTGGTTTAATTTGGATTTTAAAGTTTTAATTCAGATTAGTTTAATTTGAATATGATTAATTTTAATGTCATGTGTTTATTTTTAGCTGATGCAGGAGTGTGTAATGGTCGGTTCGATTCAATAACTGAACCGAAATAACCAAAAATTAAAATTTTAAATTTTGATCAACTGAATCAAACTATTTAAATAACCAAATACTAATCGAACCAAATTTTTCGATCGGTTCGGTTAACCGAAAAATAAAAAATTTAAACTATTTTTTAAAAAAATAAGAAATTATATATAAAAATTATACAAAATTACAAATCATAATATACTAAAATAAAAACATTTAAATTGTACAAAATAAAAGTCCAAATTAAAGATAAAATTTCAAAATATATAATAAATAATACAATAAAAACCGTTAAATAATTTTTTTCATTCAATCGATTTTTAATCCAATCGTCAAAATTTTAAAGTATCACCTAAAAAAATTAATAATTAATAAATGTACTCATATAATTTACAGCTCAAAATAAGATAATTTACATGTATAAAATAATTATTCAATTAAAAAATTCAAAAAATTATATAATTATATAGAATTTCGGCCAATTCGATATTTATGTAGTTTTCTCCTTCAAAAATCGAAATGAACCGAAAATCAAAACTTTTCTAAAATTTAAAATCGAAAAACCGAACCGAATTAAAAAATCGATCGATTTGTTTTTATTTTTCTATTTGAACCAAAATTTGCTCACCTCTAAGTTGATGTACCAATTAATTTATTATCAACTCATATTTTCTTTTGTTGACGTCGACTAGAGTAGCAAAATTAGACTCATACTATAACTATAATGGCATTTACCATTTTAAAAACTAGAGTGTCAAGGTATATATTTAGAGTGTACGGTGATAAAATAATAATAATTTAATATATATACTCTAATAAGAGATTATAGTATTTCAAAATTTAGCTCTTTAAAATAAAATTTTATTTATTTTGGTAGAATTTGGTAGAATTGAGTGAAATTCATATAATTCAATTTCTATTTTTTATATTTTAAATATTAAAAATAAAAATTACAAATAAATTTTATAAAATTCTAATTAGGTTAAAAGCTCTCACTGCAAGGAATACTATAAGCAAAAATTACCCTTCTGATGTTTTAATTCGCGATGCTAGTAAGTTAATTTAACCGATTCTTTTCCGTTATGTCTGGCTTCCGTTGACGCCATGTTTACAGTGCCCTTCTCCATTTTCTTTCTTTCTACTAATTGTTCTTCCTTGGTTCGTAATCCTTTTTTTCTTCTTCAAATTGTATATGATAATAAGAAGCAGTAAATTAATTTGTCATAATTCACCTAACTTACCCATCTGAGCTTGTGACTTCTGTGTCTGTCTGTTAAGACCTGCATCTCAGTTTCTCTTTCTCACTTCTCACTGCTTTTCCTTGTAATTAGGTTTGTGTTCATTGATCTGATTTATTTGGTCAGATTTCTTGCATTTCTCACCATTTTGGTTTTAATCTCATTTGGGTCTCTTCGATTCCCTTGCATTGTTAATTTCTTGTTAGTTATTTGTCTAATCTTTGTAACCATTCATTCATTATTAAGGCTTTACCTTTTTTATCTTTTTTTTTTTTCTATCTATAGACACTACAAAGTTACCTCTCTCATCCTTTCTGTCGATTTAGTCCTTTTCATTTGGTCCACTGTACAAATCAGTATCTCGACTTCATTTCTCTTCTGGGTTTTCTAGAAACTTTCATTTTCACCTGGGTTTTCCAGAAATTTTGCATTTTTAATCTGAGATTTCTAAATTTGTGTGCCATATTTTATGAAATTTTTGAATTTTCTGTGATTGATCTAGCTTACTGCTAGTGATGTCTCGTTTCAATGCAGAATCTCCTAGTTGTTGCTCAACACATTCTTCTTCTTCTTCTCCTCCTCCACCACCTTCTTCTGTAGCTTCTGCTGAGTTGAAGCTATATCAAGCTTTCATCTTTTCTGTGCCAATTTTCTTCGCTTTCATTCTCCTCTTCTTGTTTTACTTGTTCTATCTTCGCCGTAGAAGGGTCGATTGGGCTTCTCTTCGAATGCGAGCTAATTTACCTGAAAATAGCGATTTCTTGAGAGTAAGATCTTGCCCTTTAAAAGACTTTTGAAGATTCATCTCCTTTCCGCATGTGTATGTATATTCTGAGTGTTTATGTTCATATCTTTCTTGCTTGTGGTTTAGCAGACAGAATTAGGCTTGAAGAAAGAGCTAAGGGAGATGTTACCCATTATTGTGTACAAGGAGAGCTTCTTCGTTAAAGATACACAGTGAGTGTCCTTTCTTTTCTTTACACTCTCTCTCTCTCTCTCTCTCTCTCTCTCAATTATAAATTTATTCGCCGATTAGTTGTTTCATTAATGTTTTTCTCCGTCAGATGCGAGAATTTCAGTATTTCATCAGTTTCTTACTTTAACCAGCATCCAAATCAAAATCTCCGAGTCTTTTTTTTAATCACTTGTTGATTATATTAATGGCCCAAATTATTCATGTTCTTGTAAGAAAAAAAAAAAACTTGGTTTCGCAAAAATATTCGTCTTGCCGTTATTTTTGTTAAAGCTTGTTGTATTTCCTACTGGGATTGCTTGTTAATTAGGTAGGCAGGCTTAATCAGGTTTTAGTACAATTTCACTCTTTGATATTAAAGTATCATATCCTTTTCATATAACCAAGAGAAAGAATTATTCGAGAGACACTAATCAACACTGGCGACCAACCACCTTTTAGTCTCCACTACATTGAAGCAGTTCAGATTTTAGTCCAAACCCCACTTGTTTATTTTCTAAAATTGGAGACCAACCCTCTTATTGCCATTAATTTGCAGTCTGGACTATTGGAATTAAATCCAATCTGTTTCTTTCTTTCATCCAAGAAATTATATCGTCATTGTGAAATGTAATTGCATGATTGAGACTCTTTTCCCTGATGTTTTTATAGCAAGTTTATAGTATACCAGTTGATTATTTGTGACAACCTTGATCTTAGCTTCTAGTGCTTCATCAAGCACTATTCCTATCAGAAAGTTTTCATGGCGAAGAATATTGTTGGTCAGTGCTATTCTAGAATTTCAATTGTTGTTTATAATTGGTGAAAACATACAAATATTTTAGTCAAATAAGTCTTGTGTTTTCTGATCAGTGTAGACTGAATGAGGGATTAAATCTTGCATCATGAGATCGAATTTTATGTAGGAGTTAAGAGATCATTCTGACTTGAACCCTTGGATTGAAATTCCCAAGTTTGATGAGAATTGATATTTGGAAATTGCTCATGAAACTAAGTAATTGCTGATTTTGTGACTTAAATTTTGTTTTTATTTGGATCCTAGCAGACCATTTCATTGGTCTATATACATGCAGCTCCTGCAGCTTGCCCCTACATATAAAGAAAAGCTTGCAGATCAGAAATTTTCAATTTGTAAGTAAAAGCCTTGAGGATTGCATATTATATGGTCAGTTGGATATGGGTCATATGCATCATCATTAAAACTGGCCAGGGCTTAAATAATGGGATTCATAATCTTTAATATTATTAGGTTTGATGTTCATCCAATGCCTAGAGTCATTCTAGGTTTTTGAAAACCATGTTCTTCCAATGATTTAGTTTGGCATTGTCCAAGATTTCAAAACTTGGATGAGTTTTCTGGGAAGTTCTATTTTTAAGACTGTTTCTTTACTAAGTAATGACAATAATCATAAGATCTAGGAAGCCCAGTGCAAAATTTTGTGCTTGGGCTATGTTTCCTTGTGCTCACACTGACAGTTGAGAGATAATAACAAGTTTTTGTCAGTTGAGTCAGAAGATTGGAGTGTACAATATGCTGCAAATCAGATTTGAATTTATGATGATTATAAACTGATTACTTGTTAATATTGTTGGCTAAGGCTAACTTCCTAAAACCCTTGGTCCAAGCACAATCGCCATTCCTATATTTAGGAAATATACTTTTAAAAATTTTCATAAAAATAAAATATTTAAAAATACAAATTTTGTATTTGGTTATATGAAGCTGAGCTTGGAACTAATAAGGGGTATCAAAGCCATCTCATCCGAGCCGGTCTCCAGCCAGTGAACAGGTCTATTATTTTTCTTATCTGATCCTTTGTTCTTGTGATGGTTGTATTTATCCTGTATTTGGGATGCAATTTTGTGACAAAAAAGAAAAAAAAAATCTGCAATTTTATAGAAAAGAATTTCTAATTTGAAAGTATTTCTGAGCATTGTATGTTTAGCGATTTAAATTTGTGTGCATAGAAAGTACTTTCATGCTTTAAGAGTTCTTATGATAGGTGTTGACATAATTTGATCTTCAATTTGTGCATATCATCCAAGAATAATGCTGTGCCAGCTTTAATATTACCTGCTGGCTTGAGGATGAATACTGGTGTTTGAAATGTATGGTAACTTGTGCACGGGATCTGAAACTTTTGAATCATTGTGAAAAAACTATGGTTAAACAATAAAAGACTGCATCTACTGACTTAATTTTGATTTTGCCTCTCTATATTAACTCTTTTCTTGTAAGATTTAAAAAACAGGAGAGAGAGAAAAAGAAATGTTCTTTGGCTCTTTTATTTATGTACTTATTTGTTTATGGATTAATATATAAATTTTTCCTTAAACTATCACCATTTATCAGATTTTTCTCCTGAACTAATTGCATGTCAGATTACCTTTTTGAATTTGTTGAAAATATTAGATTACCCGCTTATAAGGATATTTGTCAGCTCACAAAAAGCGAGTTTTAATAACAGGAGAATAATTTGACATTTTTGATAAATTTTAAGGAGGGAATTTAACATTTTCAATAGTATAGGATATATTTTTTATATTTTAAATAAATTCGAATGGTTAATATGATATTTTTAATAAGTTCAGTAAGGCAATCTAACATGAAATTATATTAGGGGAAAAATATGATAAATGATATAGTTTAAAGGGAAATTTATGTATTATCTCTTTATTTATTTAGTACCCTTATCCATCAGCTGGGTTGGGGGTGGAAGGTATTGATTATGAGGAATAAAGGTGCTGGATTTCTCCAATATAACAAGTTTTTTGTTGTCAGAGATCAGTCAATGCCATGTCCAGTGAAACCAGTTTCCATTCAATAGCTGCGTGCTTGACTGTCTCGTAAGTTTGTGTGCAAAAATGATGGTCGTCAAGACATATACCTAGCATGTCAAATGTGGTAAATGCCTATTTTGATCATCTGAAATATTTTATCTATTGGTGAAGGAAAAAGGAAGAACACACAGCCATTAGTAAGCTACATTAATAATTTAAGCTGCATTACTTAAATAGTCCACAAATCCTAAAAGTAATTATCACTCCCAAAGTTAAAACCAAATATTTTCATTTCTAAGCTTTCTATTTTCTGATGATATATCGGTGTTATGAGTATAGATGTCCAGTATGCTTAGGGGACTACCAAGCAGAGGATAGACTTCAACAGATACCTGCTTGTGGTCACACATTTCATAAGGAGTGTATTGATCACTGGCTTGCCAATCATACTACTTGTCCTCTGTGCCGCCTGTCCCTTATTCCATCTGCTAAAGTTCCAAATGAATCACCTAACAATCAAGTGGTGACTGGTCGGGAATCTTTTCTGGAAGGGAACACCGGGGAAACTTCTGGTCGATCAAGTGAAGACTATTGTGGAGATTCAATATCTGGACCACATAGTGAAGACTCCAGGGGTTCCCTTAATGGTTCTGATGAAGATGTGGGAAGTTCTGAATGTGCTGCTGAGGACAGAGAAGTTGCAGATGGAAGGAATGAAGCTGAAGGACACGAAAGCAAGACAGGATTTTCTGGTAGTTTCCAATTCTGTATATATCATCTTAGCATATTTTTTATTTTGGCACATCTTATCATCTCAAGTTCATGTTGTTTGTCATTCACTATTTGACCAATCCAAATTGCCATTGGCCTTTCCCACTTCAAACTTCTGCAAATTGATGCCAGGATTGTGCAAAATAGTGATCCAAACCCGGAGACAAATATTCAGATATAATAAAATCTTCTGTATATAGAATACAAGAAAATAAATCCAATTTCTTTGATAAGTGACCATTGTTGCATCCCTATCCAATTTATAAAACATCAGAACTACTGATGTTTTATAAATTTAAGAAAATTTTCTGTCTGAAATCAATTAATGGTTTATCTGTCAGCAGAAGGTTAATCTCAAGCATGCAGCGGAGATAATCGAGCAAAATGCCTTGAATGCCTTGTACAATGTATGTGGCTTAGCTTAGTGTCTTAGCTTCAGAAGACTACTTGCATAGACCTTGGAAAGATATTCACACTGCAGCTACAATGGTCCATTTCTTTTCTTGAAGAAAGGGGAAGTAATCGCTTAATGATCTTATGGGTGATGTTTTTAATGGTTGTGCTTCAGATTTTCAATCAAAGAAATGCCTGAAGTTATCATGAAAACATGATTAGCATTTACAGCATAGTATATGGAGATCATGAGATAGACGAAGGGAATCTGTTGCCTATTTGCAGTTAGGTTGTATTATTTGTTTACTAGACCTTGTGAAATGCTAGTAGTGATGACATTGTGCATATGATACTGGTAAGGAATAAAATTGAA
The DNA here is from genome assembly GCA_037975025.1 of Excoecaria agallocha. NCBI lineage: Eukaryota > Viridiplantae > Streptophyta > Magnoliopsida > Malpighiales > Euphorbiaceae > Excoecaria > Excoecaria agallocha. The sequence continues at coordinate 39,146 of JBBPFJ010000728.1, read as the reverse complement.
TAGGCAGTGAATAAATCCAGAGTTTTCTTTAATGTATTGGACGTCCAGATTTTCTTTATTGTTTTGTTTACACAATTTCAAAAGTAGTTGGCCCATGTTAAGTCTTACTTTCTTGTATGAAGAAACTGAATTTCATCGAAAGCATTTGTCTACTTCAAAAGAAAAGCTGGTAGAAGAAATTAATAATCATGCTTTATTCCCTGTTCTACAAAGACAATTTTGTATTTTTGGTATTTTATTCTTTGAGAATCCATTAAATTGTGTGCTGATATATGCTGACATTGGAGAGGGAACTAAAAGGAAAGCTTTGTAGAAGTGTAGTTTGGTGGGTTTGTAAAAAATAGTTAGATCAGCCATACTTTATGCGAGTGGGTGTTGGTGTTGGGCAATTAAAGTTCAATATACTCACAGCCCATGTGGCAGAAAATGTATATGTTAAGATGGATGAATGGTAAGAGATTAGACAACATTAATAATGAATACATTTGCCAGAGGGTGCATGCTATGTAGGGCTTTAGGTGTCCCAATTCGAAAATATAAGAGTTCAGTAATGGAAGGTAGGAAGCAGGTAGGGAGACTTAGGATGAAGTAGAAAGAAAATAGTGTCCAATAGTGTCAGATTAAGGTTTAGATGTTATTGTTGTTCAAAGTTGATTGTGTGATTGCATGCTAAATTACTATGTTATTATTATTGAAAGTTTGTAGTGTAATTGCATACTAAATTAAAGCATACTCACCCCTCATATATCAAAACAATAATTCCATTTCACTTCTATAAACAATATTTATAAGTGACCAAATTATATTTTTATCAACTTAGAAAAAAAGTAAAAAAAAAATATATAGATAAGTGTGCATATGCATTGTGTGTGATGAATTATTTTAATAAAAATGTAATTATAAATTTTTAATACCTTGTGTAGATATATGTATATACATTGATAATTTTAAAATAAAGTGTAAATATAAATTAATTTTGATTTTATTAGTCAAGTGCTAGACAAATTAAATTTTATGATAATATTATAAGTAATTTCAATTTAGTTACAAATAAATTTTAAATATTTATGCAAATGTTTTAACAATTTACTTTTCTATTAATGATTTTATAAACAAAACTATTACTGAATTATTTGATCTATTGTCCAAAAAACGATTTACCCGTATGAATTTGTTTGCTTATAGAAAGCATATATATTTTGGAATTAGAATGATATTGCTTCATGTGTGTTCTTTTCAAAAATCATTCATACGATTATTTTTGGATTAATTATGAATTTAAGCCTAAACTATAAAATATTTTTCAATTTCAAACTTAATAAATAAGATCTTGCAATTTTAGTCTTCAATTTTGGGTTTCCTTTCAATTAAGTGACTCTGTTAACAATTCCGTTAAATAATAACGGAACTTGATGATTCAGCTAAATAAATGGGCTCCACATGCCAATTAGGCCGCCACATCACATTTTCTTCTTTCCCATTTCTTTCCTATTATCAAATTATATTTTACACAACAAACTCTATAAATATTTTAATTTATAAAAATTATTCTTATTTCAAATCAATGATTATATAGCATACAAAATTAATAAAAAAAAAACGCATTAAACTGAATATAATTGTATGGAAAAAAAGGGGAAATTCTGCATTTATTTAATAAATGATACATGAACAAGAAAATTGTACGTGCACCATTGAAGATATAGTATTTCTTGATCATCAACAATCCTTATCTCTTTATCTCTTCTGCTTAACTATCTATCAAAACAAAGAACATCAAATAAACATTTAGGCTATGTTTGGTAAGAGCTCATGGATTGTAATGGATTAAAAAAATGTAATATAATGAAATGTAATTGTGATTACATTATTATGTTTGGTTACATTAGTAATGTAATGGAAATACTAATACATTTCTATATTTGGTTGGGAATGTAAGTAAAAAATAGCAGGAAATCTTAAATGTGTGATGTTTATATATGACTTGATAAATGGTATGATTTGATCATTAAGTTTTTTTTTTATCAAATGGCTATGATTAATCAATTTGTACACTTATGATTGGTCCAATTTATTTTATTATCAAATTTTTATCAAAATTATTCCAAAAATATATAAAAATATTATTTAGAATATATTTAAAATTTCAGCCCAAAACGAGTTCGTTTCGATATATTTCAGAGCTCGAAATTAAATTACCGTTTCAAAAGCCAAAATTTTGAATGTATTCAAAAATTAATTTTTTTACTTTCAAAAATTTATTTACATTATTTCAAGAGATTTCGTGCAATCGGAATAATTTTTTGAGGTCTATAAAATATTATTTAATTGGTCAAATTTTTGGTCAACTCTTTACTGTTCCGTTACTTATTTTTATTTTTGCCTTCCGTTGACCTAAATGACTTTATTTTCATCTCAAATTGTATCACCGGACTCATCGTGAATAGTATTTTTCAGTGATGTAATAAACATTTTACAAATTTCGGTGCCAAAAAGTGCTACTCATACAAGTTATGATTTTAGAGATGTTACATTATCGACAATGGTGGTGGCAGCGATTGTATGGTTTACATTTAAGAAAATCATAAGAAATGTAATGAAAAATACCACAAATTATTATGGATTAAGAAATACATTTATTGATGTATTGATAATTACATATGTATTTATGATTACAACACATTATAAGAAAATTGAGTTAACAAACAAAGTAATCAATATATTACCCACTACATTACATTACAATACTTCATACCAAACATGACCTTAAAATCATGGAAAAAATAATGGCTTTATCCATCTCCAGACGGAAAGACTTGCTAGGTAGAGGAGAATTATAATAATAGAATAGAAAATAAGGAAGTATTGGACTTGGCGGTGGTGGCACTAGATAAAATCCACCACCATTTTTAGGTGGAGGCGGAGATGAGTAAATGTAAGATGACAGTAGCAGCAGCAAGTAGTTATACGGACCAGAACTTGGAGTAGCAGGTAGTGGCAGATAGTTAGAGATAACAACTAGTGGCAGAGAAGTTGGCAGTGGGGGGCCATCGAAAACAGGAGGTGGAGGCGGCAAAGAAGGCAAGGGTTGGCATGGATTATCACATTTAGAGCACATAGTGCATGAATCTTTGGAGATAAAAACAATTTCGGAAGAATTGGCTTTAAATAAACATGCTTAAGCATAGGACAACCCCAGATTTATAGACAGAGAGGGAGGGGCATTTTTATTTGGAGAGAGAGAGAGAGAAGAATGCTCTGATCTGCACAAAAAAAGAAATGGAGAACAAGAAAAAGAAGGTGATGTGGCAGCCTAATTGGCATATTGGCCACTTTATTGTTGATAGAGTCCATTTCAATAAAATTCAAAATTGATAAATGATATCGCAAGATTTCATTTGTTGAGTTTGAAATTAAAATGTACCATATAGTTTAGCTTTAAATTCATAGTTTAGCTTTAAATTCATAATTTGTAACACCTTAATGTTAAATAAGGTACTGTTCCTTAAGGCTTACGTCATCATAAGGCTTATTGGATTTTTAGTTAATGAATTAATATTATTATTATTATTATTGGTGCACGACAAAATGGCATTTAATTAGGATAAGGCACTATTCCATTTCATAGGTATAAAATTGGGCAGAATGATGACTTAATTTTCATACTTCCCAAAATTCTGCAATTGAAATTTACACTTTCTATGGTCATTCTCCTTCTCCACAACTCCATTATTCATTCAACACTTCTATATTCCATCACAATATCATCACAATCCTATAACATTTCATCACATAGCCACACATATATCTATATAGTTGTAATAATTATGTTTACAAACCATACACACACACACACACACAAATTACTACAAGATTTTCATGCCTAATGCTACAAAATGGACTCAAGTTCCCAAGTCATATGTACATTCCATTCAACCTTCAATTTTTCTCCTGCAGTACCTATCCCTGTGCGAAGTCACAACAACTACGCGCTAAGCAACATTGTTGCTTAGTGTTGGATACTATTACACAAAATTTTATTTAATAACACAACAATTATAAAATTTGTATTTATTATCTATACTAAATATTTTACTTAAAAATATATCATTTTTAACTCAATTTCTTTAATTCATTTTTTTTTTCACTTTAATTCATTGCAAAAGTAAAATATTCAATTTAGTCCCTAAATTTTTTTCATGAGATGATAAATTTTAATTTAGTCCCCGAACTTTTCAAAAGTTATAATTTTACCCTTTTTGGTCCTGTTGTCCATTCTAACTCTATTAATCATATTTTTCAATGTTGAATTACCAATTAGTCCTTAATTTCTCGCGTAATTATATTTTTACCCTTGTTGACTTATTTGACCTCATTTTTCATCATTTTCATCAATAAAATACATAAATGGCACGTTTAATCATTAGACTTCATTTTTACACAGGAATGCTCATAATTACGATTTTGTCCCTAGTATTACCAGTGAAAATCCTCGATCCAAATAAGCGAAACGAGGACTCCAATGATGTAAATAGGGATCAGATCACTTGACGTGACCCTGCGCCCCAGTAATTAATGTGCTGGCAAGTTATAAAATGTATGATATGATAAATCTCATGGTGTGACCGTAGTACATGTGTCGCTATAGTTAGCCATTATATTTAGTGCTCCTGGATTACCCACTGTACACTAAGGGCAGTGTATTATAACTTCAATGTCATTCATTATGTAGTATTTTATATCGTTCACATCATGTCACATCATCATATGGTCATGTCACATTTCCAAATGTATAATTTACACACATACATCATGTATACCTGTCATTTCACATGTATCACATTAAAATACATAGTTTTTCACATGGCTACCATTCGGCCACTTGGAGCTCTTATACTTATGATAAAATTTTCTCTTAATGCACATGTCATACATAATTTTAATACCATTATTAATGTTCTTATGTCATTACATCATCATTGTACATGTATATTTCATAATTACACATATGTTATCATTATGTACACATACTCATCATGCCATTTACATGTTATTTATCATTCTAACATGCTTTTTCATTCTCATAATAAGTAGTTCACATCATTTTAGGCATTTATTATGGAATTTCTTCATGAAAACCCATACAAAGTCATTCGGCCACTAAAAGATCATATGCTTTCTTATAGTTTTTTTTATCATTTTATGTTTCTCACATGCTAATTCACCTTGTTAACATATTATATCAATTTATTTCATCATTTCACATATTTTTCTTTAGTTACATAATGTAAAGTTTAGGAAAAATTCAATAAAAATTATGAAATTAAGTGTAAATTGGTATCCACTAACCTTGAATGGCCTAGAAGTCACCTAGACTTCCTTTTCTTTCCCATTTCCTTTCTTGTTTTGGCTTTCTCCTTGTAATCACCTAGTGGCTGAAATTCATCAACGAAAAATCATGAATTTATGCTTTGATTCTTACCATATCTTTGATGCTAATGAACTTAAATCATGTTATTCTACATGACTATATGAAAAACTCTAATTAAAACTGTAACGTCCCCGGATCCGTCGCTAGTACGATATTATCCGCTTTGCCACCTGTCACTCCACATGTCTACTTTGGAGACCATACCGGAGCTAGGTGACTCACGGTTTTGCTCTTGGGGTACCCCAAAAATGCATCGTACTAGGGAGAGGTATCCACATCCTTATATGGCATGCTTCGTTCTCCACTCCAACCGATGTGGGATCTCACAATCCATCCCCCTTAAGGCCCAGCATCCTCGCTGGCACACTAGTCCGGTACCGGCTCTGATACCAATTGTAACGTTTTCGGATCCGCCGCTAGTACGATATTATCCGCTTTGCCACCTGCCACTCCACATGTCTGCTTTGGAGACCATGCCGGAGCTAGGTGACTGGCGGTTTTGCTCTTGGGGTACCCTCAAAATGCATCGTACTAGGAAGAGGTATCCACATTCTTATATGGCATGCTTCGTTCTCCACTCCAACCGATGTGAGATCTCACAATTACATTAAAATAACTACATTAAAATGCAAAAAAAATAATTAAAATCAAATAAATGGATGGGAAATTCTAGTTATAGGTATTAATGGCACAAAATTCAATTTATTGATCATAGATGAAAAAATAAATCTAAAATCATATAATAGACCTGTTATAGTCATCCGTTTCGCATTTCCGACCAATCTTTCCATATTAGTAGGCTAATAAACTAATATTATAATTAACCCTAACTAATAAATAACAATTTCTTAGTCATAAAATTCAATTTATTGATAATTTTATGAAATAAAAAGAGCCGACTTCAGCCAACTAATTTCTTACGAGACTGATTCAAACCAAATCATACATTTACTTAATACAACAATCATTTTCAGTATTTTTATACTAATTACTACTTGTTATTGAATCTACCATACCATTACATATTTAATATCTTCAATTAGTTGTATGTCATTTAATTAAATAAATAACTAGCTCTTATTGCACAAATAGTAAATAGCAATAGAGATGAAATTTTTTTAAACCGCAGTAAATAACATGAATGCTACATAAAATTAAAGAGAAAAAATTAAAGCATAATCAACCTCACAAAAACTAGTAGAATTCTTTCCTTGAATTAATATTTAACGGAAATAAAGTATTTAGCCACTCATGACCATGAAAAAAATTGCAAAATAAAAATTGAAAACTTAGAAATAAATTTCAGTTACAGAGGTAAAACAGAGAATAAGGAAAAATCCCTATTTGATCTCTTTTTATTTCTAATAAAACTTCTAAAAAAAAGTAATTTAATCCTATCCGTATAAGAAACATAAATAAAATATTTAAAATAATTCAATCTTCTTAAAATTATTGTTTTTAAATTCCTAAATTATAGCTTAATAATTCTAAAAAGTCAACTACAATATCCTTGGTGACTAGGTCAACTCGCGCATGAAATACTACTGAAACAATCTGTCCAGCCGACATTTTGTCAGCCTTAGTCAAGATCAAGGCTTATCCTTGCCTTGTAGCCTTGGGCAAGGTTAATATTGTAATTTGTCCAAACTCAACTCTTTGCTTCCAAATTTTCAAGGTTATCTCAAATCAACTTCAATTAACCACAAATTACTCCCTTTTCACTAATTAATCCCGGAATAGTCAAAATCACAAAAACAAGTGAAAACTCTTAATCGACTATAAATTGAGGGTTATAATGTTTTAAAAAATTCTCACATATTTGGTACTTTTATATATAATATAAATTATTATTGGCAACATAAATTTACAATTATAATATAGATAATCATAAAGATAATTATGAAATGATAATGTAATGATAGTGCTTTAGTGATTAGATACATATAAAAACAATTATCCATTGTTCTCTACAAATAAATATTTAAAGTATAATCAACCGTCGAATTGGGTCGGATAGATTCGGGCTAATTCTTTTCAATTTCGAATTTTCTGGGGTCATAACTTTTTTGTTTGTTTGATCACTCTATTTTATAGGTGAGTTCAAATCGGATCTTAATTCACAATTAGGATAAAAAAATCGGACCAAAACTAAAAATTGAACCGAATTGCAAATAATTCAATTTTTTATCTAATCGTGTTCAGTTTTAAAATAAAACCGCTAAAATTAAACTGATCGAACAATTAATAAAATTATATTATTTTGTACCGTTTTATATATTTATTTATATAAAAACCATTAATCCCGTTGTTTTTTCTTTTTATTTACCTCTCTTTTTTAATTGGCAGAAAGAAAAATGAATTAAACTAAATTTTGGAATATTAATTAGAAAACAAAGTTTTACTAGAGAACATTTGTCTCTTTTTCATGTTACAAATGCAATAATTTGATGATAGAAAAATTGAAAGAGCACGACTGAGCAACAATGACAATCCAAAATAATGAATGAATCGTGAGCAATAGAATAATAACGAATTAGAACATGAAGCTAATAAAGATTGTGAAAGAAAATATACAAAGAATAGAAATAGTGAAATTTATGATAAACTATACATCATTTTATTATTATTTTCCGTTTTACTTTTTATTTTTTTCTTTTATATTTTGCTACTCAAACTTAAATAATTAGACACTTATCTTTCTTTTAATTAAATATAATTTTTAGATAAAAACTGAAATGAATATATTAATAAAACGTTATAATGTTGTTATACACATGAGCAACATTACACCAAAATAAAATATAGGGATAGAATTGCACTTTCTCAAAAGGTACAAAAGCATTTTTATTCAGGCATCTTAGAAATCCAACGATTTAGATGAGTGCAGATTAGATGTGTATTCGTAAGATTAATATTCTTTATTTCTTTTATTTTTTTATTTATTATTTTTAAATAAAATATAAATTTTATTTATCTATTACTTTTAAATTTTTAATATAATATAATTTATTTTTTTAATAAAATAAAAATTAATTAAATTTGACAATTTAATATTAATTATTTAATTTAATATTAAATTTAAATTTATTTATTATTTTTTAATTTTAGTAAAAATAATAAAAATAATTGATAAAAAAAATGTAGGAATTTTAGGTGTAATTTGAAATTTCATCTTATTTATTTATTAAAAAAGAAAGAAGCAGTGAGTGAGTCATTGGGCGTTCGATCGGTCAATTCTTTGCTACATCTAAAATCCGTATTCCGTAGTATCAGCAAATTCAGAAAAAAAAAAAAAAAAGGAAAATTCATTTCCTTTGTTCGCTACCAAAATACATCTTCTACGAAATTACGATCTATCAAAGAAATTTTCATCATCTTTCTCTACGCTTAAAATTTCCCTATCCTCTCTCCACTTTCTCGCAGAACTCGTCAACGGGTAATGTCTTTTCTGTAAGTATTTAATCATCATTTCTAAACTTCCTCTTTTATTTCGTTTTACATGATTTACTTCTTTTCATCTTTCTTTGATTGCGTCCTTCACTTTGATTAACTTGGATCTCTGACTTCATTTGAGATTTCTCACTGAATTTTTCTTAAATTTTGACCTTCGTTTTTGGGCTCTGGTGTGTTTTCAATTTTATAGTACAGATGGCAGTTATTGGATGGTGTTAACTGTTAACGAGTTTGTTTAAAATCTAAATTTTATTGTTTTCTACCAAATTTTATCAATCTAATGATTGTTTATTGATTTAATTACAGATTTCAGCCAGGAAGAGCTGTTTTGGTTTGTTAATGTGGGTGGATTTTGAAGAAAGGTAGGAGGGATTTCTTTCTGGATTTTGAATACTTAGTGGTATTTGTTAGAGGGTTTTGACTTTGTTGCCCACGAATTTCTTGCTTTTTGTTTTGTTTTTGCATCTTCTGCTGAGAATTTGTTAGGTTTCTTTTCTTTCAAATTGTGGTCTCTTAGATTCTTCTAAATTCCAATTAGCTTGATGTTAGCTAAGTCATTGTGGTTAATGAAGATTTGAAACTCTCTAAGTTCAACTTTTTTGGTGGCCTGATTCTTCAAATGGGTTCAATTCAAAATACTGTTCACTACTGTTCTGTCTCTAGAGGTAAGCGGACCCTGTATGTGTATAATGGAGGGGATCATGAGATTGGAAATTTGGCAGCATTATTACTGGAAATTACTCCTCCATATCACAAGTGGTATTTTGAATCAATTGGGAAGAGAACCTTTGGTTTTCTAATGGATGATGGTTATGTTTATTTTGCAATTGTTGATGAAGGACTTGGAAATGCAGCCATACTTCAGTTTTTAGAGCATTTGAGGGATGAATTTAAGAAGGTTGCAAGAAAGGGGTCAAGAGGAAGTTTTTCAAGTTTGAGCGCAATCAATGTACAAGAACAACTAGTGCCTGTTATTAGACACTTAATAACTTCATTGGAACATGTATCTCAAGCTAGCAATGATTGGAACGCTGAAACTTCTACATCTGATAATATCGGACTTTGTCCTTCTCCAAGTGATGCAAATGGACAAATTGAAGTTCTTGCTTCCACAAAAGCTCCTTTATTAGGGAAATCTAACAAGAAGTCAAAAGATCATGTGATTGTAATGAGAGATATTGAGTTAGAAGAGCATCGAAGGTCTACCGATAGAGGACCTAAAGTTGATGCCACTTCGTTGGATTCAAATAACCAGAGTGGGGTAGCTTCTCCGATTTCATTACAGAAGGATTTAGGTTCAATGAGGATCAGGTCAAGCTCCCAAAGCATTCGAAAGAAGTGGTCACGCCAAGTAAGAATTGTTCTGGCAATTGATGCTGCTGTTTGCTTGATTCTATTTATAATTTGGATGTCAATATGTGGTGGTTTTGGATGCACTCGTTGATCATAAAATTGGAAAGCCTCATTTTGTAATTGAATTTAGGATTAATTTTTGCTTAGCTAATGGATGAGTTGAAGCACCATATCAACTTCAGCTATGCCAGTTGGTGTACGATACTGGAATGGAGGTATGCACTTGTAATTAGATGTTGGAATCATATTATCATATTCTCTATAGGTTTGATAGCTGTAATGAATATTTACATGATAAAATTAGAAGTTTATCCAGTTTTTTGTTGAATTTTTACGAGGCTTCTTCCTATGTTTATGCATTGTAGATGCGTTATGTTATGTTGTGTATTTAAATATTTCATTTAAACATATTTTTCCTCTTGATGTATAAAAAGTTTTGTTTATTGCATTTTTCTTTTGTGTTTGCAAATTATTTTCCTTATATTCTTCCTTGACAAATTTATTGATTGACAGTAGGATATGGGTGGCACCATTTGAAAATGGCATATTCAAGTTCCATAGGTGTGTTGCATTTCACTTTGTAGTGGATTTGATTTGTTTGGGTGGTCTTCTACTTGGTCACAGCATATTGTGAGATGTAAAATCACTTGCAATATGAGTTAGCAAGGCACTCCGGTTGAGAAATGGAACATGGTATCCCCATTTGTCTTGGAATATGAAACTTTTGGGGTAGGCTTTTTAGCATAAGCGTTCTATGCCAACTAGAAGGCTAGTTAGGTGCAAGTTGAAATTTTTATTAATAGTTGGTTTTTTTTTGCAATTAGATGGACAATTCTATGTTTCCTAACAAACTTGAAAGTAAGTTTTCGTATCATATGTTTTTCAAATTTCACCTTTAACACCGATAGGAAATTTCCCAGATAGATGAAACTAGTATCTAGAAACGAAAGTAACCCATTTTTCACTATTTTTAATATTTGATTCTACATGTTTTTGTATTTTATCTCTTAATTTTGTGACCTGAGGGTCTCAATTCCAAATTACTTTGACATTTTTCCCCTTGACACCTTTTTTTTTAACCGTTGACAAACCCCTTTTATTCATTCGCTAGAAGGGTAAGAATATCTATCTATTGTTGCCTACGCAGGTGACGACATTCTGTTATATGGTTTTGTGATGTATCTGGCTAATAGAGGTAATAGTCTCCTACGTTGGGAGATCTTTATAACACAACTTTCGTGGGCAATTTAAACAGCAAATTACCTACAAGAGTATACACGTATTTCTAAAAGTTTGTCTGATAATCAGCAGTCAATTAAAAGTGCGGGAGGTTTCGAATTTTGTTCCTGAACATTTCAAGTTGATTTATGCATTATACCTCTCTTATAACTAAAAGAACAAGGAGAGAATACGTGCATTTCCAGTGTTGCTAAGTCGCAAGAAATTGCAGCTCCGCCATTATCGGGCTATAACTAATCAAATGTGCATTACTACTTGGCTGAGTTGCATATTACTTGAATTTCTTTCGTTGGATCAGGTTAATGTCACGGCATGGGAATTTATTTACTTTTTTTTTTATTTTTTTTAGAGCATGGGAAAATAGGAATTTTATTATCGATGTAAAAAATCTGATGTCCATTCCTAGTGGTCATTACGCTTGGGAAAACCTGTTTAAATTTGCTGAAAATAAAAATATCCTAGATTCATGCCATTGCTTTTCAAAAGTATTGTTTTAGTTGGAAGAAAATGTCATTCGAATTATGTTTTATAAAATTAGTAGATACAAATGAAATGATACTATTCAAATGAGGGCCCAAAAATCTGGTCCCTTGTGGTTTGTCGGTACAGCCATGAGTTGCTTTGAAGGGATTTTTTTTGGTGTAAATTTGAAAAAAATTTTAAAAAGTGATTTAATAGGAAAAATAATTATGTAAACAGGGTGTTAAAAAAACGGTACTTTGATTGCCGTTTTACATCACCATGGGCTCCACGGAGACAGGTGCAAAATTTGGTTAAAAAAGAGCACTTAAAGTTGTCATTTTTAACTATTCAAAAACGACGTTGTTTGCGAAAGGAGAACATAATAAAAAGGGCACTAACAGCTACCTTTTCCATAAGTGAAAACGTGGGCGTTTAGCTGAGGACGAAGCGACAAATGAGGGAAGCTTTTAGTGGCGTCTACGTGATGGAAAACGACAGTCTCCCTTGCTATTTTTTATACAATTATTTTTTTAAAAAAAGTGTGCCTACAGCTGCACAGGATTTACCGTGCGTTGCAGAGCACACAATAAATCCGGTGCCTTACAATTAAAGCATGGGATTAAGCATTTTTTTTAAAAGTTGTATACATTAAACACATAAATGTCCCACTTTCTCATTTGTTAAACCTTATTCTTGCTCTTCCTCTTTCTTGCTTTCTTTCTCTCTTTAAATTTCTTACATTTTCTTGCCTTCTTTCTCTTTAAATTTCAATAGGATAATATTAGTTGAAAACATTTTATTGAGTTTCTGAAGGCAAATTTGTTGAAGGCTACTAAAAAGGTAAATTATGTTAATATAGTAAAAATTAATTTTTGTTTTTTTTAATTTTTAACATATGGCTAACTTAATTTTTATTTTTAAAGTGTTGGTGTTATTAAGTTGCCAATATAATTCTGATTATTTTTTAAGGTAAGTTTTCATATTTTTTTTATGTTCGATGATTTTAATTATTGTTCATAAAAATGAAAATTTTATTTGTAGTTGGTACAAAAATTGTTGTATTTTTTTAGAATGAAAAAATTATAATTAAATAAATAGTTGCATAATAAGATTAAATTTATAAATCATTATTAGTTTGTACATTCATTTTTTAGTCTGTTAAAATGTGATACAAATTTATATACCATTTTAAATTTTATAGTTAATTTTTTTATTCACGAAATTAGTTAATTGAACCATTAATTATAAAATTTTTACAAATAATATGAGAATTATAAAATATCGATTTATATGTTTATTTTTATAGTTTAAGTATTTTATATAAATTTTATGTTTAGTTTTATAATTTAATTATATTTTTATGTGGGAGTTGATGCATATAATGTAAATTTATAATAAAAAATATTTTACAAATAGTTAATTTCATAAATTAATATATTTTATCTTAACTTCATAAATTATAATAAAAGTGAAATTTAAACTATTATATTTTTTTAAATAACATTTATTTTGATTTATTTCACATTATAGATGGTGTATACCTATTTACCTTTGAGATGTATGAGAGGTAACCTTTCAAAAGCAATTGTCAAGCAAAAATGACATGATTTGTACTATAGTAGAATTGAAAACGGCATGACAATATGCAATCATATTATAAAAATAAATAACAAATTACAAGATATTTTAATGTTCGGATATTCCATCACAGAAAGAGAGATGGTGAAAGCTCTATGAATGACAGGGCCATTGATCTATTTCAAATCTATTATGATAATTTGGAATATGACTAATGTGAAAAAATATGGAGAACTTGTACTCTTTTTTTGTGAAAGATATCATTAAAGTTAGTGATGATGATTTTTTAAAAATCAGAGATACAATCCTAGTATCTCAAATAACTTATTGTAGATGGTATAATTATAACTTATGACCTAAATATTATGTTCATTAGTACATGTAAAAAATTAATCATGTATCAATGAGAATGACAATATATTATGTTCCAAACTTTAAGGCCATTTATATTTTATATGTTTTTTTTATCAATTTTTGAGGTTAATTACTTAATATTATTATTTCATAATTTTAGTTTTTATTATGTAAAATTTTTTGGTACATAATAATAAATTGATGACTTATGGAATTAAATTATTTACAATAAATAAATGACATAAATTTTAACGATTCATCACACATGCATGATCTTAAATTAATTTTAGGTTTAGACATGGATCTCCATTTAGATTGATATTTAATCACATCACCTATTGAGAGGTGGCGACTGAAAATGCATACATTTCATCTCACGTGTGGTGAAGTGACAATTACACTTTAAGATGTTGAAATTTTAATAGGTTTACCGGTTGAGTGTGAACCTGTTACAGGTAAAATAAACATGGATTAGATGAATATTTGTTATAATCTACTAGGAGCAGTTCCTCCTATGAATGATTTGCATGGTGGTAAAACAAAATTGACATAGAATTGCCTAATTATACAACACTTGAATTGGTATGGTAATGCTCATACTTGGAAGCTAAAATGTTTTGGTGGATTGTTATTTTCATCACAAAATTCACATCTTGTCCACTTTATGTTTCTTTCTCTTCTAGAGGATTTGGATTCTGTTGGCTGATATAGTTGGAGATCAGCTTGGCTTGCTTGGTTGTATAGAGGTTTATGTAGGCCCACTTGACCTGATGCTAAAGCAGTTGCTGGTTATCTACAATTCCTACAAATGTGGGTGTGGAAATGGTTTCCTTAGTTTAGGCCAGAACACATACAACCATATACCCTAAACCGAATTATACCTTACGAATTTAGGTATCATTAGCAAGTTGAATATTATTATTTTTATCCATTTTTAATTTAAGAAAATTTGTCTGTTTATTTGCATATGCTGTTATTTTAAGTGGACAAAACTAGTTGACATGTGTAACATTTATAAGATGGATACACACATAAATTGAGAAATATTAGATACACAGTCCACCGAATAGGTTTATAGTAAAATATTATCAATTTATACATTAACATTGTGATGTGCACTAGAGCCATGCTTGATTTCGGGTTTGCTTTCAAAGGCCCACTTTTAAGATCTAAGATTGGACGAGGCTCACTATAACTTAAAATTGGTTACTTCACAATAAAAAGGGATTTAAACCCGATTTATTATTGGTAGTCAACTTCTGAAGGCATTTACTATGGGCTTAAAGAGATAGGTGTCATGAAGTCACCATTCAATAAAATGTTAGGAAATGAATCTCGAACTTTTAATGCCTAAACATAGATTGATGTTTAAGACATCACTTTTACTTGGCACCTTGGTTATATGTTATTTTATAATTATGTTTCAAACATTAATTCACTCTCCTCTCCCACACGATGAATTGTAATCAAATAAACATGTCAAGAGATATGTTTTGAAGCATGGATCTCTGCTCCGATTTTGATATTTTGATTCTATATGTTTTGAAGCATGGATCTCTGCTCCGATTTTTGATTTTTATGTTTAAGACAACAAAATGATTTTACGTGTTTCTATTGGTTCAAAGGTATGTGTGGACCTTTAGTCCTAGAGAGAAAAGAATTAATTTTTCCCTTTTTGAACTTTATTCTTTTTTCGAAAAAGGTTTTTTTTTTTAAATCCTAATTTTTGTTTTATATTGCATGAGGAGTTGGAATCATACTCCAATTCTAGCTCTCCAAGTATAGAAGGATATAATCCCTCTAAATCCAGGAAAATTCCCTCCAAAAATCCTAATCTTTCCATTCTTGAAAACCATAAAATATGGGAATTTTGAAAATGCAACCACAGGCAGGCATCCCTCATGACAGATGGTAATCCTTCACTTAAAACATTTTGAAATAATAAAAATACCCTTAATTTGACTTGGACAGGAGGAAAGTGGCCATAGATGACTATCCTTCATATGACAAACATCCCTTTATCATGGCTAAAGGCCAAAATCAAGGTTTTTGATGCTCTTTTATTAAAACCTCCAAAAACACTTTGAAAATCATAAATTTTTCATGAAAAAATGTGAAATAAATCAGATTGAAGCTTTGAGATCCTTGTTCTTTATCAAAAATATATTATTGCTTCATCATCAGATAACCCTAATTTAGGCTATCTTGGGTTACGTTATCTATAGTTACCCCTAATTTAAGGGAATTGGTGCACTAATACCAAAGTGAGCTAAAATTAAAAGTAAAGGAAAAAGACACATACCTGAGGCAACAAGTCTTTAGTTAGTTGTCTTAAAACATGTACCGTCTGAGGTAGTAAGTCTCTTTGTCGGGTAGTTACCGTTAGCTTGTTGATGTGTTAACCATTGTTTGGGTAGTTAACTTAAATTTTTTGATGTGTTAACCCTTGGTTAGGTAGTTAATATTAGTTTATCGATGTGTTAACCCTTGGTTAGGTAGTTAACATCAGTTTGTCAATGTGTTAACTCTTGGTTGGGTAGTTACCATCAGTTTGTCAATCTATTAACCTTTAGTTGGATAGTTAACATCAGTTTGTTGATGTGTTAACCTTTGATTGGATAGTTAATATAAGTCTATCGATGTGTTAACCCTTGGTTGGATAGTTATCATCAGTTTGTTGATATGTTAACCCTTGATTGACTGTCTAATTAGCGTCAGCTTATTAGTATGCATAATCAAGATGAGTTGAGTGTATCTGATTAGTGCTAGTTTATCAGCATGCAGAATCAAATATTACTTGTCATATTTGATTAGTACCAGCTTGTTGCCTTATAGAATCAAATGAGATTGTGTAATGGTTGGTTAGTGCCATCTGTAGGCATACATAACCTTGCAATTTATGGTGGTTGACACCATCTGTAGGCGTATCTGCCCCTCTTTGTACAATATTCTCTTTGAAGGATTTCTAGCAAATATACATATGTGAGGAGTCACTGATATGTTTAGAAGCTTATTCCATATGTGTAGGTCTACCTAGGAGACACTAAAACATAACTTTTTCTTTTATCATTCAAAGTTAAAATAATCTTGTGGACCATAGGTCTATCTTGAAGATACTACAGCATAATTCTTTTCCTCATCATTGAAAGTTAAAATAACCTTCTGAACCATATGTCTCTTAGTGTGTTTTAGTTTTGTACTATAATCCTGGCTTCAGCCATGCGAACCCCTTATTGGCAAAATGTTTCACTTTATTTTCAGCCATGTAGATTAGTCATTGATAAGGTCCCTCAGTTCAATAATTCCTCTATCTAAAAGGGGATAAGGATGACTTTTGACCATTTCCCTTAACCTTTACAAAGTTCAAAAATATCTTCACTTTTTTTTTGTTGTGCATCTCTTTTGATATCAATCTATTCGGGTGACTTTCTATGGTTAGGTAGGTGTTTTGGCTCATATTCAAGGAAGAAGAACTATCACATATTCTCTTTCATTCTCTATTCATAAATACTTTATCCTTCTGATCCAATTTAGTGTAGGTGTCAATGACACGTTTCTCCCATTATATAAGGTGCAGAGTATGTGCTTCTTGAGAGGGTTTTAACTACCTATGGGAAAGATTTGATGCTAGCGCTTTGCTTATTATGCATGATTTTGATTTTTTATTTTTTTAAGTTATGATTGGTTCATCATTCATTTTGTCTTATCATGTCATCTTTTATTTGTCAAACTATTATCTTAATCATACATTTTATTGTCAGTTTTATAATGTCTTTCTATTGTTCCTAGATATACCAAACATGAATACAAAATAAACAAAACATAAGGTAAATGTGTAAATTAAATAAGCATATGTTTTAATTTTATATACATTAAAAATAACCAAAAGTTTTAAAACTCCCTAAGCACAAAATGATAAAAGTACTGAGATGGCTTTGATCATCTACGATAGGCTGGTCCAGATAGAGGTCAAAAAGCTGAAGGCTTAGGAGGTTTGGCTGATGCCATTACTTGTCGTGCTGCCAAAGGTTTCTCTCCTACTGCCTGAACCTAAACTAAAATCCTAGCAATACAGCTGTCAATGGTTGCAAGATCTGTGCTATCACCTTAGCCATGCATTTTGAACCCTATCCTACCTTAGAGATTGCTTTAGAATGCTGTTTTAGGTACCTTATCAAATTATCTCTTAGGTTCTTGATGTATCTTTTAAGCTGCTCATCTATCTCGATTATAGCTTGTCTCTCCCTAGGAACCTCAACCTCAATGCAGTTTTCTTACTCTTTGATTTGAGAGCAACTCATCGACCACCTGTAGAGATGCATCAAACCTCTATCCTGTAGTCACTAGATTAGCTCTAATAACCTACATCTTGATCTATAAGGACTCTACTATAGTAAGCATCGACTGTAAGGTCTGATTCTATCTCTTGTTAGTCTCTTCCATAGCAGATAACCTCCTCAAGATATCACCAAGCAAAGGAACTAATGTTGGCTACACTGGTGGTAAGGCGGTGGATGTGGATGCCTTAAGGTGTCCAGAAAGCAGAGAAAGAGTGGAAATGGATACCCCATATGGTGAAAACTTGCTTAACCTCCTAGCTAGTGACTGTTAGTGTTTGATCGGTGATCTAGGATGCACCAAAAGAGTGGGTGACCTATCAAAAAGCTCATTTAAGTCGAGTTACATGTCTATCTCAACATGAATCCATGCTATCCTCCTGTGGCTCCTCCCCTTGGTTGTCCTACTGTGTTGGCAATGCTAATGGTGCTTGAGGTGACTGAGGCTGAGGTGGCTGAGCTTGATCCCGACCATCCTCCTCCTTTGGTGGCTCTAGTATGATAGGGTCTAATCCATAACTCTCTTTGGTATCTGGGATAGTCAATAGTCTATACTGGCCCTCCTGCCCCTATGTCAATTTAACCATCCTTATAGTGAGAGTGGCCTGTATGTCAACAAATATATCCTCGTAGAGCGAGCATCCAAATGTCCTTTCATTTTCCCCTAGGTCTAATAGTAGTCAAGTCACTAGACCTTCGATGCATATCTATATAGTCAGCTAGGTGGCGACTCAAAGTAGGGTAGTGATGATCTCATATGTAATGTCAATCCTTTTATGTATATGTATCACCTATAAGTAAGCTACCTGAGTCTAGTTGACCGACCTAGGACTGTTGGTGTAGTCGAGATATGAAGTAGATAGTACTCACTAGATATATCTGTAAGCTTGGGTAGCCAACATAGTACACTTAGCCATATCCAACTGGTAAATAACTTCTAAAAGTGTAATTGTTGGCCATCATACCCAGTCTACTATCCTCTCTAGGGTCAAGATGTATAGCCCTATTAAAGGTCCCATAGCCTCCGTAAAATGTCGACGGGTAATATTGTAGTGGGTGTCTCCTATCCTGAACTGGACTACCCCCTTTTTGATGTTCGACCTCTGATAACCCTATAATTTAGAGTAGCCAAAAACTCTTTAATCATATTTGGGTACATCTGGAATGCTGGAGTGAAAAATGTCGGCCACCCCACTGTAGCTAACAACCCGTCAATCTCCTAGGTCATCCATATGGTTTGTAGAAAGTGCCTGGAGATGAAGTGACTAAATCTAAATTGAACCCAAGATAAGGCTCGATACCTATTGACGTGTCGAGGAATCATCCATGTAGATGTGTGTGGAGTTGGTGTAATGTAAACATGTTTGCATGGCATCCTACAAAAATTAAGTGTTAGTTTTTTATAGTTAACTTGGATCGCAAACAAACTAAAATTAATTCACTAAAAACTATCGTAAAATTTTGGCAGCATGTCGGCTTAAATCAGAGCTAGCCAACCTGCACAGGAATGCATGCTAAGAATTGTAACTCAATTTATAACAACCTAAACCTAATATTGGGCAATCTAGAACATGTATAAAAAATGAGGAAAAATATCCACTCTAAATACCTAAAAAATTCTAACAAAAATCTGAACATTCTGGCTAGGAATGTGCCTGCCCCTTATACAAGAAAAATAATTGAACAATTTCATAGGCCATCAATGGTCACCAAGCAGTTAATACGAGATATTTTGCTTCAACATCCAAAGTAATAACGTAAAAGATCTGTCATTTTTTTTAGACTATTTCTAGTTTCAATACATTATTCTAAAGTTAGTTTTAACTAAACTGCTGCATTTGTTGATTTAATCACAATGCATTGTGAGATTAAAGTACAAATCTAAATGTATTTTACAATTATCTACATTGGGTGCATTAAGATAAAATGAACTAAGACTAAATGCCATTTACATATCTATTTTAGAAGGTGCACCTTATTTTCTATAGAGATTACACTGTCATACAACAACAAGGTTCACAAGTCTAAGTCAAATTAAATTCATGCAATGAGGAAAATCACGTGGCATTTTAAGAGAGTATACAAAAAATCATGCAAAGCATATTTAACTCCTTTAAACTAAATCAAACAACATCAATGAAATTTGCAATAATTAACAAAATACATAAAAAAAAAGAAGTAAATATACACTTACTTGAAATGTCACGAGAGAAAAGTGAAAGAAACAGGGGTATGCCAAAATGCAACGGAAAGAAATATGACTTGCACCCTATGATGTGTGCATCCTTAAGAGAATTAGGCTAGTATGGCTTGGAAAATGGTTGACAAATGAGGGAGAGTGTAATACCCCAAGAATTTTCGATCACGTGAATAGTACTTTCCGAGGTGAATAGTGCCCCATAAAATTTTTTCTTCATCATTGGAAAGTATTATTCATAACGAATCTGGTGTTATAATTTGGGCTAAAATTAAGGTCAAATAGGTCTCCAAAAAGGGAAAAATAAAATAATTAACTAGACCGATATAGTTAACTGGGAACTTTGACTGGCTTAAAAATATTCCCTGGACTTCATAAAATTATTCTGATTGCACCAATTAACTAGAAATTATGTATATGAATTTTTGGAATGATAAAATAAATTTTTTGAAGACTTTGAAAATTCAGCTTTTGGACTGATTAAAATTTACATTCAGGGCTAGTTTGATATCGAAACGACCTCGGATTGACCCGAAATTTTAAGCATGGCCTAATTAATATTTTTAGAAATTTTTGGTATAATTTTTATCAAAAATTGACAACTAAAAGTGTATTGATCAATTAAATGGTGACATGTGGCATTGGACCCATTTAGGACTTTATTGTTTTTGTCCTAAAGTGGGTAGCCAATTAATGTGAAATGAAGAGATCTTTATCTCTTGAGTTGGATGACCAAAACACCATATCTTTTCCCTTTGCCGTGGCTTCTTCTTCTTCTTCTTCTTCTTCATTTGTTCTTTGTTTTCTAAGCCAAATTCACAAATTTCTCAACCCTCATCTAAAATTAAATTGTCTAATCTTGCTTTCCTTCACCTTTGGTTGCTTTGGGTGGTGAAAGAAAGTGAATAAAGTCTTATTCTTCAAGTGGTTAAATTGGTGAGTTGGGAAAAATTTAGTTTTATTTGATAATTAGAGTAATTAAGTATTAATTATAGTATTATGAGTATTATTTGAGCAAAAATTTGAATTAATCTATGGTGATTTTGGCCATAAAATTGCTGCCAATTGAAGAGCAAGGAGAGGGAAGCAAACCAACCAAAAATAAGGGGAAAGACAAAGCTGTTGAGTAATTTTGTAAGTGAATTAATTATGAACCCTTTAATTTCACAATATATATGTTGTATATATAATTAGAAAAAAATTTAGGTTAATTATTAATTACGAATTAATTATGAAATTAGACTTAGAATTGTGCAATTAGAAGATAAATTAGTGAAATTATGGTATTTAATTAAAATTTAGACAAGTTAAATTTTAGGGAAAATATCAGTTAAAAAAAATTAGGGACTAAAATGAAATTTTCCCGATTAAATTGAAATAAATGAAAATTAGATGATTTTATGTTTAGTGTGATTAATTTGAGTAGAAAAATATAATTTATAAGGAAATTGAAATAAGGTAACCGAATACAGACCTTAAGAAAATTTGTGAAATTTTGAGATATAAATTGAAATAAATGCAAAATATAATATGATTAATTTATATGACATGTAAGGAGTATGTATTGAAAAATAAAGTAATACATAAAATAAATAAATAATGGTAATTGAATTGTATGATTTTAATTGAAAAACTGGTATATTTGAAATACTGAGACTGTTTTTAATAATGTAGACTAACTATTACCATGAATCGGTAATGATGCATTATTGTAAATTGTATTAAATTGTAATTATATTTTGCCCTTAATATTATGTGTAAAATCGGAAATTAGGATGTACATGGCTACCCATAAGGACATTTCTGTAACCGCGGTAGCAAGTCATGGCGACTTGCATAGTGGTAACCTTGATATGGTTTCACTTCTATATTGGAGTGTTTGGGGAAAATGAAAAAGAAAGAAAGGAAAAAAAATAATAATATGTGTGTAATTGATACTACCGGAGTACTGGGACCTATAGGGTCTGTAGTTCTACTCATCCTAATTAGTGATATATTTTCATGCTATACTAGGGGCAAGAGAATTAAAATATTCTATTGACTAAAGCATAAAAAGATACTATATGAGCAAAAGAATTAAAATACTGTATTGACTAAAGCATAAAAAGATATTGTATCAGCAAGAGAATTAAAATACTGTATTGACTAAAGTATAAAAAGATATTGTATGAGCAATAATATTAAAATACTGTATTGACTAAAGATACTGTATGGGTAAAAATGTAAAACTTGAAAAGCGAGAATAAACTACTGTTGGGACAAAAACATACTGAAAAATAAGGGTAAAAGCCTAAAAGAACTGATAAACAAAGAAAGTAGGACAAAAGTACATATTTGAAACTTTAGGGACTAAAGTAAAAATTTATCCCTTTAGTGAAAAATTCAAGGTAAAGTGATAAAATTTGAGAATAAAACTTGAAAAACTATAATTGAGAACGAATTTATCAAGCAAGGGTAAAATAGTAATTTTGTCAATAAAAGTGAAATTTAGAAATTAATTGAAAAATGTTTGTATTATAATGAAATACAACTATGAAGAATATGTGAAACTGTAGTGAAATTCTGGGATTTCAAGTTTATGTTCACCACTAAGTACTTTTGTACTTAGCGTGTGGTTTTGTACTGAACGCAGGAGACAAAGACTGAGTTCGTGTTGGAAGGAAATCAGTGCTAGAAGGATCCAGCATTTTTATGGTTTTGTGGAGATTGTACATATAGATGTTGCCTTGTAGGACAACATGGCTAGTTTTTGGACTGTATATAGTTTTGAACTTATACATATGTTATGTACTGTATGTATGTATGGTTATATGTAAAATTATTGGAAATGACTGTTGTTCTATATTTGGCTGATCTTGTGGAGTATATATTTAGATTGTGGAGGTTGGGTTGGATATTGTGAACCTTTTGGGAGTGTTTTGTGACTATTCCAGGAAGGAAGAATTTGGGTTTCAGCTGTTATGCTGCCCGAATTTTTATAGATTAATTAATAAGATATTTTAAAATGTGGGACCCACGACTTAATGGTTAAAATATTGAATGTTACCGATGGATAATTTAATAATAATTTATGGATCACCGCAATGTAGAGTGACACCGGTATTCGGACCAATGTCCGACTATCGGGTGTTATATTTAGTGGTATCAGAGCTGGTTTAGGCGGTCCTAAGGTCAAAGAAATGAGGAGTTAAGTTTGATTGAGTAATTGGATTCTTTATGTATGCACATGCTATGAGCTGAGATGTTTTGATTGTAAGGTGATTTTATCGAAGAAACTGATGTTTACCTGTTACCTGTATCTATTTTATAGTGTAAAGATGGCCTCTGGATCTCAGGCGGGCACTGAGGCTGACGATAGAGAAAGTGAAGCCTCTCTGAATGTGAGTGATGCAGAGTTACAGGATCATGGCCAACCTGCTCCACCGCCTGCTGCACCTCAGGAATTCATGCAGATGATGGCAGATTTATTATACCAGAGGATGCAGGCTCCTCCTCCACCTCAGCCACAGCAGCAGCAGCCACCTCCACCCCCACCTAGGAGGTCTATTCTAGAGCAGTTGAAGAAACTGGGGGCAGAGGATTTCTTTGGCAGGGATTAGACTACAGCGGTGGAAGCTGAGGAGTGGTTGGATAGGTTGAAGAGATTATTTCAGATCACTCATAGTCCATCAGAGGAGATGCTTGAGGGGGCAATTGCATTATTTCAGGGACCGGCTTTCACTTGGTGAGAGACAGTCCGAAGGTATACCCCCATTGAGCAGGTGACCTGGGATTTCTTTTTACAGCAGTTTGGAAATAAATATGTTGTGAAAGTGCATCAGAGGGCTATGGATAGTGCTTTTTGGAGACTGAGACAGGGAAACAAATATGTATAAGAATATGAGCGAGAGTTTGAGCGTCTTTTAGCTTATATGATAGATTATAAATTGACTCAACGGAAGACATGTCAGTTATTTGAGCAGGGTCTCCATAATAAGATCAGGGAGTCCATTGCAGCTCAAGAGTATGTGGATATGGGATCCCTTGTACTTGTAGCTTCTCGAGTTGAGTCCATTCAGACTGATGAGGCTAGTAGACAAGCTAGATCTCAGCAGAGAAGGAGACCATCCCAGTCTGGCGGCCCTAGTGGTTCTGGAAAGAAGCCACAGAATCCTTCTTCATAAATACCAGAAGTACCTCCAGTGCCTACTCAGAGTCAGAGATCGACTGCCAGGATAGGTACCCCAGCTCAGTCTATAGTTAGCCCACCTAGAGCTACTGGTGTTTGTAGAGGAGCAGGGATACCTATATGTGATTTCTGTGGTAGGAGACACCCAGGAGAGTGTTGGAGGAGTACTGGAGCTTGCCTCAGATGTGAATCAAGAGACCATGTGGTGAGAGATTGTCCGAGAGCTCAAACAGTTATATCAAGACCTCAGGCAGTTGGGTCTGGAGCCACAACACAGAGAGGTAGAGGTAGAGGGGTAGCCTCAGGGTCATTTAATGGTAAAGGAGCTGGACGAATCCAGAGTGTAGTAGAGAGTCAACCTACAACCCTTAATTATGTTGTGAGAGCCAGGGAGGATCAGGATGCACCTAACGTCATTGTTGGTAAATTTTCTCTCTTTGGTACTTCTATCTATGCTTTGGTAGACCCTGGATTGACATATTCTTATATTAGCACTGAGATTGTACAGGGAAAAGGGTTAGTTATTGCACAGCTTGAGCATGATATTCAAGTTAGTAATCATTTAGGGTACAGTGTGATAGTTGATACAGTATACAGAGAATGCCCTATCAGTATTCGACAGTGTACCTTTTCTGCCAATCTGATAACCCTTCCTTTTCGAGAATTTGATGTTATTCTAGGTATGGATTGGCTTTATGCTCACCAGGCGATAGTAGATTGTCGGTTAAAGCAAATCACCTTGATGACCCGGGATGGAACAAAAATAATTGTAGATGGGGAACGATCATATTTCTTATCAAATGTGATTTCAGCTACTGTAGCACATTGGTTGATAAGAAAAGGGTGTGCAGCATATTTAGCTTATGTGATTGAAACTGGGAAGGAGGGATTGTGTATTAGTGACATTCCTACAGTTTGTGACTTCCCAGATGTTTTCCAGATGAATTGCCTGGTCTGCCACCAAACAGAGAGGTAGAATTCTCTATTGAGGTGATGCCTGGTACTGCACCTATATCTATAGCTCCATACAGAATGGCACCTACTGAGTTGAAAGAACTCAAAGTTCAATTGCAGGAGTTATTAGAGAAAGGATTTATTAGGCCTAGTGTTTTGCCTTGGGGTGCACCAGTACTCTTTGTAAAGAAGAAGGATGGATCTCTGTAGTTATGCATCATTTATAGGCAATTGAATAAGGTTACTATCAAGAATAAATATCCACTGCCTCGCATTGATAACTTGTTTGACCAGCTGAAAGGTGCAAGGATGTTCTCTAAGGTTGATTTGTGATCAGGATACTACCAATTGGGAGTTAGGGAGGCTGATGTACATAAGACAACTTTTTGTACCAGATATGGACACTATGAGTTCCTAGTGATGCCGTTTGGATTGACAAATGCACCTGCGGCTTTTTATGGATCTCATGAATCGAATTTTTCACCCATACTTGGACCAGTTTGTGGTAGTCTTCATAGATGATATTCTGGTGTATTCTAAGACTCCTGAAGAACATGACAGACATCTCAGGATAGTACTTCAGATTTTAAGGGATCGGCAACTGTATGCAAAGCTCAGTAAGTCTGAGTTTTGGCTTCAGGAAGTTGCATTCTTGGGATATATAGTATCTTCACAGGGAATATTAGTGGATCCCAAGAAAGCACAGGCGATATTAGAGTGAAAAACTCCTAAAAATGTACAGAAGTTAGAAGTTTTCTGGGTCTGGCTGGTTATTATAGAAGGTTTGTAAAGGGGTTTTCTACCATTGCTACTCCTTTGACCCGATTACTTCAGAAGAATGTTAGATTTGTATGGTCAGAGAAGTGTCAAGAGAGTTTTGAACAATTAAAGAAGATGTTGACTGAAGCACCTGTTTTGACCCAACCAGTGTCAGGAAAGGATTTTGTAATTTACAGCGATGCCTCTAGAAATGGATTAGGTTTTGTCTTGATGCAGGAGGGGCAAGTGGTTGCTTATGCTTCCAGGCAGCTGAAGACTCATGAGAGGAATTATCCCACTCATGATTTGGAATTAGTAGCAATTGTATTTGCATTGAAAATTTGGAGGCATTATCTTTTTGGTGAAAAATGTTTTATCTTCACCGACCACAAGAGTTTGAAATACCTGCCGACACAGAAGGAACTTAACTTGAGACAGAGGCGTTGGCTAGAGTTGATTAAAGATTATGACTGTTACATTGACTACCATCCGAGTAAATCCAATGTGGTAGCTGATGCACTCAGTAGGAAATATATAACAGGTAATAAGTTAATTAAATATTTTATATATTTACCTTTCATATAGTATAAATGGTAACTGAGGGATGTTATGTAACAGCTTTAAGAGCCATGAGTGTGAGATTATCCCTGACGGCTGATGGATCACTTCTAGCTGAATTACAACTTAAGCCAAACTTGTTACAACAAGTAAAAGCCATCCAGCTACATGATAAGAGGTTGGCTAAGGCTATGATGGATATCAGTGAGAGTAGAGATACTGAGTTCACTATAGCTCCAGATGATAGCTTATATTTCAGGGGAAGACTGTGTGTACCTGCTAATGAAGAGTTAAAGAAAAAGATTTTGACTGAGGCACATAGTAGCAGTTATGCAATGCATCCGAGTAGTACTAAAATGTACCAAAATTTGAAGACTTATTACCGGTGGCTTGGGATGAAGAGGGAGATTACAGTGTTTGTGTCTAAGTGTTTGATTTGTCAATAAGTTAAGGCTGAGCATCAGGTTCCTTCTGGATTACTTCAACCTATTTCTGTACCGGAATGAAAATGGGATAGGATTACCATGGATTTTGTATTAGGTTTGCCACTCACCAGACATCAACATGATACTGTTTGGGTGATAGTCGATAGACTGACTAAATCTACCTACTTTCTGCCTGTGAGATCAGACTTTTCTCTAGTGAGGTTAGCTGAGATTTACATTAATGAAATTGTTCGACTGCATGGTGTTCCTATCTCCATAATTTCAGATCGAGATCCCCGATTTACTGCTAGATTCTGGGAGAGACTACAAACATCATTGGGCACAAGATTGCATTTTAGTATAGCTTTTCACCTATAGACGGATGGACAGTCTGAAAGAGTTATACAAGTGCTAGAGGATATGTTGAGATGCTGTGTTCTAGATTTTGGTGGCAATTGGGAAAAATATCTTCCTTTAACAGAATTTGCATATAACAATAGTTATCAATCTAGTATCAAAATGGCACCATATGAAGCACTTTATGGGAGGAGATGTAGGACTCCATTATGCTGGATCGAGCTTGGTGAGAATAAATTAGTCGGACCTGATCTGATTAAAGAAATCGAAGATAAGGTCCGATTGATTAGAGATAATTTGAAGGCAGCAGCTGATATACAGAAATCCTATGATGACTTGAAGAGAAAAGATATTGAGTATCAAATGGATGAGAAAGTATTCTTAAAAGTATCTCTGTGGAGGAAGATTGTGAGATTTGGTAGGAAAGGAAAGTTGAGTCCCAGATTTATAGGTCCTTATGAGATTTTAGAAAGAATAGGACCAGTGGCTTATAGATTGAATTTACCAGCAGAGTTACAAAAGATCCATGATGTGCTCCACATGTCTATGCTCAGGAGATATCGATCAGACCCATCGTATATGATCACAACATAGGACATTCAGCTGGAATCAAATTTATCTTATGATGAGGAACCAATGAAAATTCTGGATAGGGAAGTAAAACAATTGAGAAATAAGAAGATACCGCTGGTTAAAGTACTCTGGACTCGCTATAACGTCGAGGAAGCGACTTGGGAACTAGAGGAGACTATGCGACAGCAGTATTCGCAACTGTTTTCACCAGGTAAATTTCGAGGAAGAAATTTTTTATTTAGTAGGGGAGAAATGTAACACCCCAAGAATTTTCGATCACGTGAATAGTACTTTCCAAGGTGAATAGTGCCACCCGGGGCCCACTGGGCCTATAAAATTTTTTCTTCACCATTGGAAAGTATTATTCATAACGAATCTGGTGTTATAATTTGGGCTAAAATTGTGGTCAAATAGGTCTCCAAAAAGGAAAAAAATAAAATAATTAACTGGACCGATATAGTTGACTGAAAACTTTGATTGGCTTAAAAATATTTTCTGGACTTCATAAAATTATTCTGATTGCACCAATTGACTAGAAATTGTGTATATGAATTTTTGGAATGATAAAATAAATTTTTTGAAGACTTTGAAAATTTAGCTTTCGGACTGATTAAAATTTACATTCGGGGCTAGTTTGATATCGAAACGACCTCGGATTGACCCAAAATTTTAAGCATGGCCTAATTAACATTTTTAAAAATTTTTGGTATAATTTTTATCAAAAATTGATAATTAAAAGTGTATTAACCAATTAAATGGTGACATGCAGCATTGGACCCACATAGGACTTTATTGTTTTTGTCCTAAAGTGGGTAGCCAATTAATGTGAAATGAAGAGATCTTTATCTCTTGAGTTGGATGACCAAAACACCATTTCTTTTCCCTTTGCTTTCCTTCACCTTTGGTTGCTTTGGGTGGTGAAAGAAGGTGAATAAAATCTAATTCTTCAAGTGGTTAAATTGGTGAGTTGGGAAAAATTTAGTTTTATTTGATAATTAGAGTAATTAAGTGTTAATTATAGTATTGTGAGTATTATTTGAGCAAAAATTTCACTTAATCTATGGTGATTTTGGCCATGAAATTGCTACCAATTGAAGAGCAAGGAGAGGGAAGCAAACCAACAAAAAATAAGGGGAAAGACAAAATTGTTGAGTGATTTTGTAAGTAAATAATTTTAAACCCTTTAATTTCACAATATATATGTTGTATATATAATTAGAAAAAAATTTAGGTTAATTATTAATTACGAATTAATTATGAAATTAGACTTAGAATTGTGCAATTAGAAGATAAATTAGTAAAATTATGGTATTTAATTAAAATTTAGACAAGTTAAATTTTAGGAAAAATTTCAGTTACAAAAATTAGGGACTAAAATGAAATTTTCCGTATTAAATTGAAATAAATGAAAAATAGATGATTTTATGTTTAGTGTGATTAATTTGAGTAGAAAATATAATTTATAAGAAAATTGAAATAAGGTAACCGAATAGGGACCTTAAGAAAATTTGTGAAATTTTGAGATATAAATTGGAATAAATGCAAAGTAGAATATGATTAATTTATATGACATGTAAGGAGTATGTATTGAAAAAGAAAGTAATAAATAAAATAAATAAATAAATAAATAATGGTAATTGAATTGTATGATTTTAATTGAAAAACTGGTATATTTGAAATACTAATACTGTTTTTAATAATGTAGACTAACTATTATCATGAATCGGTAATTATGCATTATTGTAAATTGTATTAAATTGTAATTGTATTTTGCCCTTAGTATTATGTGTGAAATCGAAAATTAGGATGTACATGGCTAGTCATAGGCACATTTCTGTAACCGCGGTAGCAAGTCATGGTGACTTGCATAGTGATAACCTTGATATGGTTTCACGTCTGTATTGGAGTGTTTGGGGAAAATGAAAAAGAAAGAAAGGAAAAATAATAATAATATGTGTGTAATTGATACTACCGGAGTACTGGGACTTATAGGGTCCGTAGTTCCGCTCATCCTAATTAGTGATATATTTTCATGCTATACTAGGGGCAAGAGAATTAAAATACTGTATTGCCTAAAGCATAACATGATACTGTATGAGCAAGAGAATTAAAATACTGTATTGACTAAAGCATAAAAAGATATTGTATCAGCAAGAGAATTAAAATACTGTATTGACTAAAGTATAAAAAGATATTGTATGAGCAATAATATTAAAATACTGTATTGATTAAAGATACTGTATGGGTAAAAATGTAAAACTTGAAAAGCAAGAATAAACTACTGTTGGGACAAAAGCATACTGAAAAATAAGGGTAAAAGCTTAAATGAACTGATAAACAAATAAAGTAGGACAAAATTGCATATTTGAAACTTTAGGGACTAAAGTAAAACTTTATCCTTATAGTGAAAAATTCAAGGTAAAGTGATAAAATTTGAGAATAAAACTTGAAAAACTATAATTGAGAACGAATTTCTCAAGTAAGGGTAAAATAGTAATTTTGTCAATAAAAGTGAAATTTAGAAATTAATCGAAAAATGTTTGTATTATAATGAAATACAACTATGAAGAATATGTGAATGAACTGTAGTGAAATTCTGGGGTTTCAAGTTTATGTTCACCACTAAGTACTTTTGTACTTAGCATGTGGTTTTGTACTGCACGCAGGAGATAGAGACTGAGTTCGTGCTGGAAGGAAATCAGTGTTAGAAGGATCCAACATTTTTGTGGTTTTGTGGAGATTGTACATATAGATGTTGCCTTGTAGGACAACATGGCTAGTTTTTAGACTGTATATAGTTTTGGACTTATACATATGTTATGTACTGTATGTATGTATGGTTATATGTAAAATTATTGGAAATGACTATTGTTTTATATTTGGCTGATCTTGTGGAGTATATATTTAGATTGTGAAGGTTGGGTTGGATATTGTGAACCTTTTAGGAGTGTTTTGTGACTATTGCAGAAAGGTAGAATTTGGGTTTCAGCTGTTATGCTGCCCGAATTTTTATAGATTAATTAATAAGATATTTTAAAATGTGGGACCCACGACTTAATGGTTAAAATATTGAATGCTACCGATGGATAATTTAATAATAATTTATGGATCACCGCAATGTAGAGTGACACCGGTATTTGGACCAATGTCCGACTATCAGGTGTTATAGAGAGAAAGGAGAAAATTTGAGAAGAAGCTTAAAGGGGCATTAATGGAAGTTACAGTTAAATGAGGAGAAAGAAGAAAAAGAAGAATCATTCTTATTTTTCAAATTTTCAAGCAACAAACGAGTAGCAATAGATGGCCACCTCATATGTCCCATCTATCACACCTTTTTCACTTTTTTCATTTAACTTTATTTTGATTTTTTTATCTTCCATTTTATCGTATTATTCATCATTATACACCTTTTTCACTTTGTTCATTTAACTTTATTTTGATTTTTTATCTTCCATTTTATCGTATTATTCATCATTATACACCTCATTTTTATTCATATTTATTTTCACATACATACACTCATACATTATTTATTCATTATACATAATCTTTAGAAACTTGGATACTCCCTGAAATTTTGGGTACTTTCTAATTTTTTGAATTTTTTGGCATCTAGAATCTTCTGAGGCCTTCACATTATCCATGGGCCTTTTGAGCTTCCTACAAAATGAAAACAATGAAGGATGTAAAAATATGTACATATAATGTATGGGATATATAAAAAAGATTCACTTGGGCAATCCAAAGGTGATAGACGGGTTGGTTATGGCTCATTCTTCGAGGGATAGTCGTATATCATACCTTTTTTATAAATAATGCAAATTTTTCTTTATTTTTGTGCCTTTTGACCTCTCATTTTCTAAGAGCTGGGTATTCTTTTTTTTTCCTTTTGCTTTCTACTTTTGGTTATTTTTTCCTTTAGTTATTTATTTCCTTTATTATTTTTTCATTTAGACTACTTGAGAATTTATGTCATGTCAATCCTTGCTCTTACGAAGTTACACAGATTACTAGATGAAATGAGAACTTGGAAGGACCCATTTTTGGTTTCATACTCTAATCTAAGATTTTTGAGGAGAATGTCATTTGATAGGAACTTGATCTTTGCTACTATATGATATTAGGACCCACAATTCTATGTTTTTAGATTCACGCATCAGGAGTTATGCCTTTTGCCTGAAGAGTTTGCTGAGATTGTCAGTGTGAGGTTTGCACTCGGTACTCGACCATGTCTGCCCTCCATTATTCCTAACTATCTTATAGTGGTGGCTTGTGCCTTGGGTATCCTTCCTTTTGAAGACAAGGGCTTAGGACCTTGAGGGAGGACTTTTTCATTAGAGCCACTAATTGATGTCCTAGCTGACTTTGATGATGTGCCTACTTTCTAGTTTGGTATAATCTTACTTTGCTGCCTTGATCAATGCTTGCTGATGTGCTTAGATGATATGATGACAAGTGATTATGGGTTATTCAATTTCATGGATGACATGCGCAAGAGACATAATCCATTTCCCCTTATTTTAGCAGAGATTATCCTTGGTTTGGATGTTTTTCGGATTGACCATCTTGCTTGCCTCACTGGTAGCCCTATGTTGCTTAAGATATGTTATTGTTTTGAAGGTATTGCACCCCTTTGTAGGTTTTCACACTAGCTTTTCTTATTAAAAATGCATCTTTTCAGATTTTCACGTATTCCTTGCCTTATTTTTACCTGAGATGAATCCAACTCACCCTAACGGCTTTTTTTCCAAATATGGCTATATAAAAAGCTAAAGCTATTATCAGAGCCTCCTTTTCGGGTCAGAGATATGGGCTCCTATCCTAAGAGATATTTTATTCTCAAGCATAGGCAGCGTGAGCTCATTTTGATCCAAAAAGGAATCGACTGGCTAACTCAATTGATAAATGGTGACATCATGTTCAGGTGTACTTGGTTACCTATTTCTTCTATGATTTAAAATGGATCTTTTGGATATGTTCCCTTATGTGGATTGTGTCAGGCTACCTTTTACATTACTGCTCGCTGTGTTTGCCAGTTCGAGGATCATCAGGATATCATTAGGTGAACATTGAGTTTCTGAGGTGGTATACTTTTTACTCCTTTTCTATCAAACTACTATCGAAGAATTTGAACTCGGCTTCCTGTGAGGATTATTATTCCTGAGATTGGTGCATGTGACTTCACCACCTCTACCTTATACCAGCAGTGGTCATAAGTTTGACAATTGATAATAGGGCTTTTCATCTTAGGCACCCGGATGGAGAAAGCAGTGTGATATAGATTGACTAGATTAGATATTATCGTGGACTATGTTTTTGCTTTTATTAGAACCTTTTAAATTTTGAACATATGGAAAGAAAAGGAACTACTTTTGGATATATTAATAATGTTTTTTAATATGTATGTGGTATTTCTTTTTTATTTTAGTATAAATGATCATTATTCGACATCATCTCAATGACATATTTCACTAGAAATGAACATTTAAAAACATCATAACTCCTGTCATCAATAAGCCCTTTTGAGTTTTCTTGATTGATTATATTCTCTCAGCTTTTAATTTTTATCCAGGATGCCTTTTTTTGGTTACCACCTTGATGAGGCACCCAATTTTAGCAAAGCCACCATTTTTTTGATTTTCGACCCACGAAGCTTTTGTTCTTTTTTTTTTCTCTTTTTAGCCTTAGCTATGGAACCTCTTTAATTTGTCTGCATTTAATAGCTCTCTAAACTCTTTGCCACCACTATCTGTTAAAATAGCAACTCCTTTGGAAAATAATTTCTTCAACATAAAAGGTTCTTTCTAAATAGGCTTGAATTTGCCTCAAATGTCTTGAATTCCAAACCTCATTTGTTTAAATACCAGATCTCCCTCCTTAAGGGATATTTCTTAACTTTTTTATTGAATGAATAAGCTAGTCTCTTCTGATAAATTTGGTTGTGATAGTATATTCACATCTTATCTCCATCTAGCAGGTTATGATATTATCGAGGACTATGTTTTTGCTTTTATTAGAACCTTTAAAATTTTGAACATATGGAAAGAAAATGAAGTACTTTTGGATATATTAATAATGTTTTTAATTATGTATGTGGTATTTCTTTTTTTTTTTTTATTTCAGTATACATGATCATTATTCGACATCATCTCAATGACATATTTCACTTTATCTTGAAAATGAAAATTTAAAAACATCATAACTCTTGTCATCGATCAACCCTTTTGTTTTTTTTGATTGATTATACTCTCAGCTTTTAATTTTTACCCAAGATGCTTTTTTTTCGATTGTCATCTTGATGAGGCACCCAATTTTAGCAAAGCCACCATTTTTTTTTAATTTTTGACCCATGGAGCTTTTATTCTCTTTTTTTCTCTTTTTAGCCTTAAATATGAAACCTCTTTAATCTGTCTACATTTAATAGCTCTCTAAACTCTTCGCCACCATTATCTGTTAGAATAGCAACTCCTTTGTATAATAATTTCTTTAGCATAATAGGTTCTTTCTAAAGAGGCTTGAATTTGCCTCGAATGTCTCAAATTCCAAGCCTCATCTGTTTGAATACCAGATCTCCCTTCTTAAGGGATATTTCCTAACCTTTTTCTTGAATGAATAAACTAGTCTCTTCTAATAAATCTGTTGTGATAGTATATTCGCATTTTATCTCTATCTAGTAGGTTGAGCTATAACAATTTTTATCTAGCCCATTCTATTTTTGGTAATTTAGCTTTTAAAACCACCCCAAAGATTGATGTTCAATTTTTACCAAAAATACAACTTATATCCCATAAACTAAAAAAATAGAGCAACTCCTATTGAAGTTCTAGATATGGTCATATAACTCCATAATGCAAAAGGTAGCTTATTGACCCAATATCTGTAAGTTCGAACCATCTTAGCCAAAATTCTTTTGGCATTCTTTTTGACTGCCTTGACTACCCTATTTTCCTGAGGTTGATAAAGAGAAGATCTATGATGTTGAACTCTTACTTTATAAGCATTTATCTGGTTTCACCAGAAAATTACAATCCATTATTTGATACTATATGTTAAGGCAAACCGTATCTGAATATCAAGTTCCTATTAATGAATTTAGCCATATCTCTAGCATATACTTTCTTAAAGGATTATACTTCTACCTACTTGGTGAAGTAATCAATAGCCACTATAATAAACCTATGCCTATTTGAAGTTCGTGCATAGATCAAACACGTGATGTTTTTGCCTCATGCTGTGAACGACCAAGGCAATATGAGGTTACATAACTTAGAAACTATCAAGTGTCTTAAGTCTGCATACTGTTGGCATAACTGACATTTTTTGACATACTTAGAACAATCAATGTCCATCGTAAGCAAGAAGAACCCCTAACATATAATCTTCTTTACTAAAGTCAAACCATTCATATGAGCTCCACACACACATGCTTGTACCTCTTTCATGACCTTTTTAGCCTCTTTCTCATTTAAACATCTTAGTTGGATACCATTAGGCTATCTTTTATAAAGCATACCACTTACAGTAATGAACTGAGTTGATAGCTTACAGATTATCATTTGGTATTTTTTAATGGCTTCCTCCAAAAATACCAACCTTTGTAAGTAATTCTAGATGTCATAGTATCATGGTTTTTCATCATCCACTTCGATGTCCATAATCTGCTCAGTTTCAAAGTACAACTTATCAGAACTCAAAATTAACATCGGCTTCATACTTATTCCTTTTGGGTTATCCCATATTGATACCAGAGTGGCCAAGGCATCTACTAATTGATTCTCATCTCTAGGCACATACTCAAAAGTATAAAATTTAAACTGGCTACTCAAGGCTTTCAGATATTTAAGGTAAGATAATAATCATTCTTCCTTTATAAACCATTCACTCCTCACCTGATAGATTACCAAGGATAAATCCCTAAATATTGTTGCAAATTTTACCTCTACAACTAGCAAGGCTTCTAACTCGAAGATGTAAGCTTCATATTTGGCTTTATTATTCATGGCTTTGTACCTTAGTTTCTTAGCTAAAGTCATTTTCTCTCCCTCTAGAATTTATGGAAATTAATGAATATTTTTTAGATAAATTTGGTTATATTTAAGGTAAAAATATGGAATTAATGTGAATTAATTCATAATTTGAATAGAAAATGGTGAATTATTGTGAAATAATTCACAAACTGTATAAAAGAGACTGAAAAGATTGACTAAAAATTTATTGTAGTGAAAAAGTATTGAAAAGTGTGAAAATTTTAAATAATAATATGTAATTAATGAATTTGTGCCCTTAGAAATAGTTAGGCAGTAAAATCTAGCTTATGATATAATTGACTGGTTATAGGGATATC
Source organism: Excoecaria agallocha (assembly GCA_037975025.1). Taxonomy (NCBI): domain Eukaryota; kingdom Viridiplantae; phylum Streptophyta; class Magnoliopsida; order Malpighiales; family Euphorbiaceae; genus Excoecaria; species Excoecaria agallocha. Next base: position 2,604 of record JBBPFJ010000728.1, on the reverse strand, counting down.
TGTACCGCAGTGCAAGTAATGGCAGCTTGCTTTGCTATGATAGAATCTTTTGATCTCCCATAGTATCTGTCTATTTTGTGATTTGTTCTATGATCCCTTAGAATTATTTCTCAGTCTGTATATGGCCCTATGGGGTTCATGTCCCATATATCCGGTCTGAGAGTTTCTGTCGGGTATATACTAGGGGTAGAATGATAATAATATGTTAAAAGTGTAAAAAAAAGTTAAAAGTGAAAAAGGACTTAAATGAGAAGAAATAAAAGCTTAGGAGCAAAATGATAATTTTCCCAAATAATAGGTTCAATAAGTAAAAGTGACAAGAAAATTATCAATAAGGATAAAATGGTAATTTAGTCAACCAACAGTCTGAAAAGCTAACTTTTGAAAAGTTAAGGGACTAAAAAGTAATTTTGCATGAAAAAGTTAAAATAAGATTTAATTGGTAAATTGTAAGCCAATTAATAGATTAAAAGGTGAAAATAAGAAAAGAAATGGCATCTTGGTAAATAATGAATAAAAGGGTATTTTTGTAATAAATTGCAAGATTAGGGACTAAATTGAAAAGTTATACAAAGTTTGGTATTGAATTGAAAAATTTGTTTAAAAATATTACAAAATGCTTTGGTTAAGAAAATAGATGAATTTAGCATAATTAGGATAATTATGCATGTATGAGAAATACTATGATTGTTAGTCACCATTGGACATATTTAATGTTCAGCACGTAGGATTTACTGCATGCATATATTGATCTTTCTGGAGCAAAAGTATATAGGGTCTGAAAGATGTTGAAGGAATTTGACTATTAATCTTTGTTGGCATGTATGTTATTTATGGTTGTATTTAAGAATTGATTTGTAAAAGAATAGTTTTGTATACAAGTAAGGATATTAGACTGTATATGTTTGTGTGAAAAGTGAGTTTATATTATTTTGGAGAATATATGGATGAATTATTTATTCTATTGTGCCTCTAAGAGGCTGTGGATATTGTCTGCTTTTTAGGGGGCTAGTTAAGAAAGGAATAAGAGCCATTATATTGCCGAATTTTTGAAAAATGAATATTAAAAATGGACAGTTATAGGTTAGCGACAATAGAAGTTATGATTTGAAATGTTGAGTTAGTAACCTTAAGTTAAGAAATATGGTAACTGTCATAAAGATTTTAAAAAAATTCCAACCAATTTCATAAGTCAGTAAGACTGTTACAGTAAGGGTGTTGCATTTTATGGTATCAGAGCAATGGTTTAAGGGGTTTTAAGAAGTGAATAATTTATCTGTATATATATGCCAATTATCTGTAAAAAGATTGTTTGGAATTTAATGTGTACTTGCTCTCTTCTATTTTATAGTAAAAAGATGTCTTCTGATCGCGATGTGCAGGTGGGGGATGGAAAGAGTGAGGCATCAATAGGTATTGAATAGCAAAAGGCCTCATAGCAGTAGGCTTTAACTCAAGTAGTGCCACCTCCAGTCCCACTGTTGGACTTTCTTAACCTAATGGCTGACTATATTTAGCAGTGGCTATAGGCAGGATAAGCTCAACCCGCACAGGCATCTGTACAAGTTCAGCCCAGCTCCACCCAAAAGGAAGACTATTCTGCAGCAGTTAAAAAGGCTTAGGGCTGAAGATTTTTCTAGAAGAGGTCTTTTGACACCAGCAAAGGCAGAAGACTGGTTATTTAAAATAAAAAGACAATTTGAAATTACAAATAGTTTAGGATAGGAGAAGCTGAAGGGTATAGTGGCATTGCTTCAGGGCGCAGCTTTTATTTGGTGGGATTCTGTCAGGAGATATATCCCAGTGGATCAGTTAAGTTGGGGATTTTTTTATCCAAATTTGAACAAAAATATATCAGTTCAGATTATAAAATTTCAATGCATGATGATTTCTGGAGGCTTAAGCAGGGCAATAAGTCAATGGCCGAGTATGAGTGCGAGTTTGAGCACCTCAGTGCCTATCTTGATGAGAGCTAGTCCACAGATGAAAAGCTACGTCAAAGATTCGAGAGAGGAGTGCATACAGTGCTCAGACAAATTATTGGAACCCAGCAGTACCCTAATCTACAAGCCATGGTTGAAGCTACACTTAAGTTAGAGGCTATTCAGGCAAGTAGGCTGACAGACAGTCCTAATTTTAGCAGAAGAGGAAGCAGGGGCAGTCCAGTAGTAAGAGAGATTAGGGAAAAAAGTTTAAAGGATCTCCAGCATCTCAGAGCCGTCCACCAGTTCCAATAGGTTGGGGTTAGGGTAGTGCCCCATATGGCAGAGCTTCGACTACTTCAGCAGCCAGTACACCTCGAGATAAGGACAATGGGTCAATAGTTTCTTGTGGCCATTATGGTAAGATTCATCTTAAGGAGTTTAGATATTTGATTGGAGTATACTTTAGGTATGGACCAGATCAAATATTATCCAATATTGCAAACTGCTTCAGCCATTTCTTCAGCATCTGATACTGGTTCTCTGCATCGAGAGTTCGTGGTAGGGGAGCTGCCCCCATCATTTTAGCTTTTAGGCCAGTTAAGTAATAATCATAGGGACAAAGACGAGCTATAGGCCAGATGTATGATGTTAGAGCCAGAGAGGATGAGGATGCTCTATA